>JAASAO010002066.1:0-17983 GCA_017311375.1 Mytilus coruscus | reverse complement strand
TTTCTTGAAACACAATTATTTACCATTTGAAATCAATGAAAACTCTATCATTAGGCTTAACATACTAGTAGCTATTTAAGTAAATCTATTTTTTCACAATATCCTCCACACAAAACATTAATAGTTTCTTATCATCCAGCATTGTGTGATTGTATAGTCCACTTTTGGTCATTCAACACAGAACATTGACATTATTGTGGTTTCAATATCTTTGGTTTTAATAGAACTTCGATTCATTGACTGAGTGATGAAAATAATAACTGATCCAACTTTTGTCTTTGAATTTATTCTGGTCTTGTTTCTATGTTTTCTCCATTTATTTTAGGTGATGAATTTCAATCCTTCTGAAAAAGAACCAATAAAATCTGAAGTTATGTATTATACAAAATTGTTTGCATACATGTAGCAATAATATGATTTTCAATAAAAATAGTTATGCGGTATGGATTTTACTGATTTTTAAAAGTTGTCCAGTGTCATCAGTTGCTAACCTCCTACATCCTTTGGTCTCTGATGGAGATTTGTCAAATTAGCAATATACCGCATCTTCCTATTCAAATACTATATAACAATCAATTAATTTATTCTTCTTTATAACATTTAGGTATTTTCCCAGGTTATATATATAATATATATATAAAGATCAATGTTAAAACTTTAGGCAATTATAATAACATTCCATTATTCACAAGAATTTGCAATATATTAGAAAAAAAAGCAGACAACAGAAACAATATTTCCTTAAGCTTTTGAAGTACTGACAGAGTTCAATTTGTGTTTTATTTCAATGAAAAATACCTTGAACTCTTTGGACATATTGAAATTATAACATTGATACAAAAATTATATTGTTTTATCCTTATTTTTGTGTTGTTGGCTTGCTGTCTCATTTTATATACAGTTATACATACATCAATAATCTTCTTCTTTATTAAAAGTAACTAGAGGCTCCAAGGAACCTGTGTCGCTCACCTGATATTTTTATTTACAATTGATGCATAAATCAATGCAACCGTTATACTTTTGCTTTAGTTTCAGAGATATAAGCCAAAACTGCATTTTACCCTATGTTCTATTTTTAGCCATGTCTGCTATGTTGGTTGGCAGGCAGGGTCATCGGACACATTTTTAAACTAAATACCCTAATGACGATTGTGACCAAGTTTGGTTAAATGGTTAAGTGTCTCAGTTGTTTCAGAGGAGAAGATTTTGTAAAAGATTACAAAATTTACCAAAATTGTTAAAACTGACTTTAAAGGGCAATAACTCTTTAAGGGTCAACTGACCATTTTGGTGATGTTGACTTACTTGTAGATCTTACTTTGCTGAACATTATTGCTGTTTACAGTTTATCTCTATCTATAATAATATTCAAGATAATAACCAAAACTGCAAAATTTCCTTAAAATTGCCAATTCAGGGCCGCAACCCAACAACAGATTGTCTGATTCGTCTGAAAATTTCGGGACAGATAGATCTTAACCTGATGAACATTTTACAAATGTCAAATTTGCTCTTAATGCTTTAGTTTCAGAGATATAAGCCAAAACTGCATTTTACCCTATGTTCTATTTTTAGCCATGTTGGTTGGCAGGCGGGGTATTCGGACACATTTTTAAACTAGATACCCTAATGATGATTGTGATCAAGTTTGGTTTAATTTGTCTTACTAGTTTCAGAGGAGAAGATTTTGTAAAGATAACAAAATTTACAAAAATTGTTAAAATTGACTTTAAAGGGCAATAACTCCTTAAGGGTCAATTGACCATTTTGGTCATGTCAACTTTTTGTAGATCTTACTCTGCTGAACATTATTGCTGTTTACAGTTTATCTCTATCTATAATAATATTCAAGATAATAACAAAAAGGCAAAATTTCCTTAAAATTACCAATGCAGGGCAGCAACCCAGCAACGGGTTGTCCGATTCATCTGAAAATTTCAGGGTAGATTGATCTTGACCTGATAAACAATTCTACCCAATGTCAGATTTGCTCTAAATGCTTTGGTTTTAGAGATATAAGCCAAAATCTACATTTTACCCTATGTTCTATTTTTAGCCATGGCGGCCATCTTGGTTGGTTGGCTTGGTCACCAGGCACAATTTTAAACTAGATACCCCAATGATGATTGTGGCCAAGTTTGGTTAAATTTAACGTTAAAGTTAACGACGGACGACGACGGACGGACACCGGATGCCAAGTGATGAGAAAGCTCACTTGGCCCTTTGGGCCAGGTGAGCTAAAATGGGATATTTTTATTTTCATATCCCAAAACATTATAGTTCTATCGAATAACTTATTACCAAGTTCACAAACACCAATGTGTTTTATATTAATTGTAAGACATGTATAAATTTTCCAGACCATATCAGTATTTGGACCGTACGTTAACATATAAGTATACTCTTATAAGTCCAACCATATGCATATAGTCAGACCATTTGAGTATACTTGTACTGTCTAGTACCAGCTCGACCAAACATGTGTTTTTATTTCAACTGCAATTAAACTTTTGTATTAATCTATTAAAGATTTCAGTTATGTTGATCTGTAATGTACATTTGTTTCTAATAAACTTGACCAACTTCTTAAAATTGGGCAGACTGTACACGTACAGACCAGATACTCATATGTTCTGGAACATAAACATGATTAACAAGCATTTAACAGGATGTCTTGCTAAAATCCCATTAATATTAGTACTAAATTTTGCGTATATACATGTAAATCCACAAAATACTAACTGAAATTCATGGCGAACACTCACCAAAAACTTAAAGAGGATACAATTTAGAGGAAGGACTGGACAGATGAATGCACAAACAGAGCATAAAACTTACCGAAAACAAGATGTTTTACATTTATCCTTCAGATGCAGGAAAATTGAAAAGTTTTTTTATTTCTCTGCAGTCCATGATATAAACTTTAAATTTATTCATGCAAAATATGGAAATCTGCAAAGGTAGGACCTTGAACCTCAGCTTATCCACATTTTGATTTTTGAACTGCATATTTGTTCTTTTCATCTTGCTGACAACCTAAACATAAAAATGATAAAACATAATTCTAGATTAACTTTGTGTTTTTATTTTGTTGGTACAAACAATTTTCCCAACTTAAAACGAAAACATCATCACAAAAAAGGAGGTCATACTAACCTCCAAATTTTTAAACAAACCAAAATTATAACTGGATTAAGATCTTGTCATAAATTAATAGCATCGATACTCTTATTTTGAAGACCATATATGTCTATTGCATACTTATATTCCTTTGTACAAGAGTATGCATATTAAGATTGATTCCGAGGACTTTAATATTAAATTAGCATGATTAATTTTACAGTTTCTCAGCTCCATGTGTACATTTTGAGAGAATCTTTCAATACTGTATATTCTGATATTCAGAACTTATTGTGAGGTTTTATTAATGCAACTGAGAGCTGTATCTCATTCTCATTTCTGATACATATTTATGAGCTGAAGACCAGTGCCGAAATTTTCTCACTGCATTGAAGACCCATAGGTGACCTTCAGCCGTTGTCTCCTCTTTGGTTGGGTTGCTGTCTCTTTGACAAATTCCCATTTCATAACATGTATGCAGATTTTTCTTAAATTACAATAAGCAATCACGCAATTTCATCCATTATTGAAAATAAGCAAAATAAATGCACACAAAATTTAACATTGTTATTAAAGGTTTTTTAAAATTCAAAACAGTTGCCTACACCGTTAATTTCCTTGTTTGATTTATTTCATATTTTTAAAGCCTTTATAGCTAGCTAGATGGTATGCCGGGTGGATCCAGCCATTTTAAAAGGGGTTCCAAACCCAAGACAAAGGGTGTTCAACTATATGTTCCCATTCAAATGCATTTGAAAAAAGGGGTTCAAGTTGAACTTCCAACCCTGGAATCCTCCCCTGGATCCGCCACTGGTAAGGCTTTTGCTCATAGTTGCATTCATATCGTTACCTATACCTTACTTGTGCATCATTTGGTCTCTGATGGGGATAGGCCTACTGAAGAAGGTTCAACTTGCAATTTGCCGGATTATAGGTCTATTAATCCAAAATGTAGAAGAAAGACATGCATAATAAAACCAAAATTATGTTCAAACAAGAAGTAATTGTAACAGGATGCTGTTACGAAGTCTCCCAAACAAAGCTCACATAACTCGCCATTCCTATTGTCCCATATTCATTTGATTTGTTTTATTGTCTCATACAAGAATATATATGGTTTACGGGTGGGGATCAGGGATCCGGAAATTTTTTCACCTAACCACTGGGGATCTCAACCATTTAAAAGTTTTTCAAACATGTGGGGGTGGGGGTGACCCCCATGGACTCTCCCTATATTTCATTTGATGTGTTTTATTGTTCCATACAAGAATATATATGGTTTAGGAGTGGGGATCTTGACCGTTTACAAGTTTTCAAACAAGAGGGGGTGGGGTGACCCCCTAGGGACTTCCCTTTTATTTCATTTCATTTATTTTATTGTCCCCTACAAGAATATATATGGTTTAGGGGTGGGGATCTGGATCGTTCACAAGATAATAGCACATTCTCAAATTGAACGGGGTGGGTTGACCCCCAGGGACTTCCCTTTAATTTCATTTGATTAGTTTTATTGTCCCATACAAGAATATATATGGTATAGGGGTGGAGATCTGGACTGTTAACATGATAATAGCACATTCTGAAATTGAACGGGTGGGGTGACCCCAGGGACTTCCTTTAATTTTAATTGATTTGTTTTATCGTCCCATTCAAGAATATGTATGGTTTAGGGTGGGATCTGGACTGTTTACAAGATAATAGCATATTCTCAAATTGAAGGGGTGGGTATTACCCCCAGGGACTCACCCTATATTTCATGTGATTTGTTTTATTGTCCTATCATCATTTCTGAAGACTGCGTGTGTCTATCACTTACAGTTTACAAGTTATATTCATTTGAAAATTGTAGAAAATAAAATCCCATAGGGTTCTATAGTAAACCCTCCTTCTTTCTTCCCCAAAATACCCCTTAATAGACCCCAATGCACAGCTAATTTACATTATTTTCCTTGATTTACACTTCAGAATACAGGTATAAAGTTTTCAAGATAATACAACTGAAGCCCACAGTGGTGGATCCAGAAATTTTCATAAGTGGGGCCTACTGACTGCCTAAGAGGGGCCTGCTCCTGTCATGCTTCAGTAATTCCCTATATAATCAATCCATTTTTCCAAAAAGGGCCCTGAACTCCTGATCAGCCCCCTTTTCCTCATTTCAATCACCCTGATATAAATTTAATTTTATCACTTACAATAGGAATGGTTTAAATTCCCAATAATTCTAGTCAGTCAAATATATGAATAAATTGATTTAACCTTTATACCATTCATTAATATCAACATATTTCATTTTGATAAAAGAAGGGCAAAAGTTTTCTATGGGTAGAAATGGATAGTTACTAATTTGGGAAGCTTTCAAATTCACAACATGCGGTGGCTGTGTTCAAAGTGCTGGGTTTTCATCACCCTCGTGGTTGCGGACTAACGATTTAGGCCTGTGGTGGATAATAGTGTGCGTGCATTAATTTTTGTACCTTCTTAATCAATATTTTCAAATACTGACGACAAGTGTTGTAATGTATCAATGATCATCAATGTCTTATTTGAGGCCAACGTGCTATTTACATGTGCGATCGATAATGCAGGGAAGGAAACTTGTCAATTATGTTTATTTTAAGCCAAAATAAGATGATCCGGCGTAAAATTATTAACCTTGGGTAATCCTCAAATTGATGCAAGAGTGCTACCGGCCGACTACTAATACATGTCTTTGTCTCAAAATAACTCGGCAGCGTCAAATAACAGTTGAAGTAAGGATGGTCTCGGGGGGTCTTCTTTTTTAGCTATAACTTACACTTTTTCCATTATTCTCTTTCTTCCACTATTCTTCATTCCTTTTTTCTTTGCCCGTTATTCTCTATTCTGTTAATTCACATCCCTACCCTCTTAAGTGGACTTTCGGTGGGGTTTTTTTAGTTCTGGTATTACAGTGGCGGATTTACCGGGGGCACAGGGGGGCACGTGCCCCCCCCCCAGTCGAGGTCACCAAAAAATTTTCTAACATAGTTTTATTGCTACTGTATCTGCTTATTTAGATATCTAGATCGAAAATCAAGACACAGCTTGATTTGACTTCTTAAACTGGTCGTTAATTAACCCCAGCTTCAACATGTGATTTATGACAACTTATCGATGGGTGTTAATTTGACAACTTTGTGTATATATAATGTCTATATCCAAAAGCATTTATGTAAACTACATGTACATGTACATGCTGATTGGAATTAATACGAACATATTTATTGGTTTCTAATACAATATTACAGGATCAAGATCGATTAACAAGTGAAATCTTCTGATCAGGAAAGAAATTACCAACTATAAAATCGGTCTTAAAAGAATATGTAAAAATAGATGTTTAGTGTCAGGAATGTTAGTATCGATATGAGATATGTCTTTTTACCAAACACTCACGTTGCTGGGGAATGTGCCTGTCTCAGAACAGTCTTTTCGGATTTTATTAAACAACAAAAGATTTTTTCAATGCATACAGCATTTTTATATACGACCGCAAAATTAAAAATTTTTGGTCGTATATTGGTATCACGTCGTCCGAAGACAGATGGTTTCGGATAGAAACTTTAGTATAAGTAAATAGAAATCAATAAAATTTAAACACAAGGTTTATAACTACAAAAGGAAGGTTTACGATTGATTTTGGGGGTTATGGTCCCAAAGGTTTAAGAATTAGGGCCAAAAAGGGGCCCAAATAAGCATTTTGCAGTTTCAGACAATAACTTGTGTTTAAGTGAATGAATCTCTGAAATTATACCACAAGTTTCCATACATATAAAAGTTTTTTCCTCTTATTTTTATGAAACAAACACTTCCCCTCTGCAAAACATGAATGGTCTGTGCCTTATATATAACCATTAATAAAATTATATTGTATCATAGAAAACCTACTTATATTTGAGATGAAGAACAACAATAAAAGCTTATTGTGTGTTTTTGCTGTGCATGTGCTGATTTTGTGTCATGGATGGATACCCCATATCCTTTGTTTTTCTATTATAGTACAGTAATATGTGTAGGTCTATATTTTTCTTGTTTTAATTACCATGTATGAGGGTATGAATAGGTTACCGTGAACTAGGGTATGAATGGTTTACCCTGAATGAGGGTATGAACGGGTTTTACAGATTAGAGAATAATAGTCAAAAGGTAAGGCTAGAAAAAATGGGCCCAAAAATATACAAAACAGATTAAAGTTGTGATGAACTGTAAAGAATAGAGGACAATTGGCAACAAATAAAGAGTAGAAAGAAACGGACCCCAAAATAATGAAAAGGTATAAAATGAAGACCCGACCCCTACCCCTCCCTCATACGACCACCATCATCCCCAATACATGACACCACCACCACCCACACTCGCATATATGCATATTTAAAAATCTTTAATTTTGGTTTCATGGTGCCCCAGACATCGAGTTTCTGGATCCGCCCTGTATTATGCGATAAGTCAATTTTCATGCAGTTTCATGAAATAATGGTTTTATGCATATCAGCAAGGAATTGTATTTAAATATACAATTCCTTGATATCAGCCAAGATTGTGCGTGAAATTTTAATAAACAATTCAACACTACACGTTATGTGAATTTGATCAAAATCGATGAACATGAATTTGACAGCTAGTGCCCTTTAACAGGTAAAATTCAATTAACAAATTCTGATCTACTGGCATTCAACACCAAATTACTTACTTGCTGTATATTGATAAACGTGATTGTATATTGTCAATACCACAACATCGTGAATACGCCATGTGAGGTGTTGGCTATGTTATGGGGTCACCGGTGGCGGCTTCGAAACAGAGAAAAAATCAAGGTAAAAAAGTGTAGAATTTTGTTGTTGAAAATTTAAGTTGTAAATTCCTAAAAAAAGTACTTAATTCCGTTCAACTGCTAACATGTTAGTTCGATACGAAAATAGGATAAAAAGCATCCGGAAAATTTGTGATCAGTAATTATCATTCGAATATATGAAGAGCAATGGGTATAAAAAAACTGAACAAGAAAAGTATTAGTAAACAGACAGAAAGTCGTTGAATTAATTATTTTACATTGGTTAAATATATGAGAGAATGTTTTAGGCGAATTGTCTTTATTTACAGATAAATGTATTTTAGTTCGGGAAATGATTTATTCTTTTGGCGGCTTCAAATATTTTTATCAATAACTTATTACACAAGGAGACATTTTTGACTTTTGACAGCATGAACCCCAGTTAATTAGCAAACACAAATTAAGAAACAAAATCGTTTACAGTTAAATTTTATAGAAGGAAAAAGGGGGTAAATAAACAAATTTTACTATACGCTCACATACTTCTAAAAGATTGGCATATGTAAGCTGTCTATAGATAATGTTAAATTATTTCAGGAGTTTTGAAAAAAGAATATATACAGTTTAATTTTCGACGTCTACTGCTACAAAAAAAATAGTGATTATTTTTATAGATTTGGTACTTCGATCAGTTTCGACTCAAAATTTCTTTTGGAATTGTTAGATGGCAAACTATTTAGGAGAAGATTGTATCTGTACTTTATGTAATTATGGTGATATTGGCGACGAGATTCATTATATGATAGCAAGGGCTTGTACAAATCCTTGATTATAGAATGTTCGGCAATATAAATAGACGAAAGTAGACAAACCCTAATTAAACGGGGTTTTGATCTCCAAGCTGGCCACATCGAATAAGATCTATATTTCTAAACTTTTAAATGAAATAACTTGAATTGAAAAATTTTCCAGCTGTGTGAAGGTTTTTATATTTCTAAACGTCTTCAATTATTACATACGAAAGAAAAATTATTTAGCATATTCATATATTTTATAATTTTTCCAAGGAAACTTTTTTTGGAAAAGTTTACTTCTATGTGTTTATAATCATCACCAGAGACATATTCTCTGCCATCACCAATCAGTCCTAATCATTAAAGATCAATTAACCAAATTCAAATGATGATTGGTATTGAATATGATCATCGGCCATCCGTGACGTATCCCAAATACCGGCGCATGCCGATAGATAGATAGAATGATAGATAAAGATGGTTTGTATGGCAAGCCGTTGTGGAATTTATTCCTATTCATTAATATTAAAATGATTTTTAATATCACAAAATCATTTTTAATATTAATAAATCGAATTTTAATATTAAAAATACTGTCATTTTTAATATTAATAAATGAATATTTAATATTAAAAATCATGTATTAATATTAAAAATCATGTATTAATATTAAAAATCATTTTTAACATTAAATATTCAGTCTGATTTTTAATATTCATAAATGAATTTGTAATATTAAATAATACGCTGATTTTTAATATTAAAAAATCAACATCAATGTTACCTTAGCGTTTAATATAAGGCACACCAATCATTTGATTTTATCAGAGACATATAATACATGTATTATATGTCTCAATACATGTATTATATGTCTCTGATTTTATCAAAACAAAAATTACAAAATTATTAAATAAATTATCAATCGAATGTATACCCTCAACGCTCACTAAAACTTATATATACATGTCCTAAGTGACTTTTTATGTCCTGCGTGCACCCAGGAGATCCTGAACGGTTTTTAGACGTACCATTATTTTATATGCATATATTTGAAGCTGTTCTTAATTTTGTACATAATAGGTATATATATATGTGTGTATCAGACCAAATGACTTCCCAATTAGCAGAGGCGGATTTAGGTTTTCCCAGCCCCCATCTTGGAAAAATTGGTATAGACTATATAGGAATCACTGAAGCATGACTGGAAGGACCCCTCTAAGGCAGTCAATGGGTCCCCACTATGAAAATTTCTGGATCAACCACTGCTTAGTTCTAGTTATCTTAGGTCCTAGTGTGAAATAAAGCCAATGGGAATTGGTCTTTTTAAACACATCTACATACATGTATACGTTTTCTCAAGGGTTGGTTCATGCAATTTTGAAATTATGTTTACTCAATGCGCAGTTACCGAAGTTTATATTTGCTACTTTTCTTCTTTATTTCATATAAATGATTTTTTGATTTTTTTTTTTAATTTGTGGTGTTGAAATAGGGAATGGACACAGATACCTAAGCACATTTAACAAAAGAAATTTTGTGTAATGTCATCAATCTGTATTACGCGTAGACAGGATGTTCTCTAGAAAACTATACGTTATACACACCCGAGGGTACACGCACTGTCGTAATGGAAAATTACTGTATGTTATAATTACCTGTAATCAGCTTTGCAACAAATCAGTTGACTGACCATGTCATTACAGTTCAAAAGATTTTCCTCAAATCAAAATGGAATATTTATTTTATCTTAAAATTTAAAACTTTAGAAATAGAAATAGATAGAATTGAACAATTTAAAATCGCATTTATTGGCAAATTGAAGCCATTTAAGTACCAAGCCACTTTGACATTTTGTTCTCATAACAATTATTTGATCATTATTGATATTTATTGAATACATTTCAATTACAAAGTTGCTTCATGTATAAAACTTCAAGAAAATACAAAAAAGTGGTTTCTTGTTCAACATGTTCAAAGAAAATAATCTCAAAACTTAATTGTGACTTTTGTCCTGTGACTTTTGTCTGTGACTTTTGACCGTGACTTTTGTCCTGTGACTTTCTGTCCTACATTCAGATTGAATAGGGGTTTGGTTGACCCTGTCTCCCTCTATCTGAGACTACCATCTCAGTGATGAGCTTTATGTTTTATGTATTGTGCTTGTCATATATGTATGTCGGATAAAAGCTCTACAGAGCTTATGTTGTATTGTTATATGTATAACCAACTTTAAATAAATCTTTTTTGCTAGCCCCTAACAACTAACAAGTAAGAATAAGGTTACTTCTTTTGTAATACAAACAATTAAGACGTCTTGCAAGGCTTTTTTTACCATGACGGCGTCCCATAAAAAAGTTGAAATAGCCATGCAAGACGTCATTATCATTTGGACTAATATTATGGCACATATTGTCGTACCACAGGGATTTGTGTCAATTTTTCTGGTTTTCTATCCTCACGAACCCCAAAATACTAGTGATAAAATGTTAACTTACTTCTTAATTAAAGCCTAATATTAAGAAGGCAGAAGACCTGGACCATTCATACTTTGTATATACATGCCTTATGTTATGAAGTTTTCGTCTGTCATATGTTCATTGACCTTGAGTGACCTCATTTCATGGCTAAGTGACTGCATTGAAAAAAAGTTGAGGTGTTTTTAGTATCCTTAATTTCTATTATCATGATTATAATGAGTAATAGGATTCCTATTACTCATTATAAGAAAATCAAGAATACTAAAAATTTAAGGATAACTATATTTGATATGTGCATACCTTGCAAAGTCTTCATGTTCGCCAGACAGTTTTCACTTGGTTTGACCTTATTTCATGGATCAGTGAACAAGTTAAGCTTTTGTGGTCACGTCCATATCTCAGATACCATAAACAATGTGTCTACTATATTTACTTTTAATTATTGTATGGAATGATTGTAAGGTATGCATGTCCAACTGGCAAGTTTTATCTGACCTTGACCTCATTTTCATGGTTCAGTGGTTATTGTTTAGTTTTGTGTTTTGGTCGGGTTTTCTAATATTGTATGCAACATGTCAAGTATATTCGTTGTATGAAAATTTTTAGGGATGTACATGTTGGTCTGACATGTTTTATTCAATCTTGACCTCATTTTATGGTTCATTGCTTGATGTTACCTTTTGTTTTTTTGGCCAGATTTTCTATTTTCTTATTTTCAAATTAGCAAAGGTCAACTAGGTACATATGTCTGACTGAGAAGTTTCATCTTACTTTATTTTCATAGTACATTGGACAATATAAAAAGAAGATGGGATATGATTGGACAACTCTCCACAAGAGACTAAATGAAACAGAAATTAACAACTCAAGGTCACTGTAAAGCCTTCAACAATGAACAAAGCCCATGCTGCATAGTCAGCTATAAAAGGTCCAGAAATGACAATGTAAAACAATTCAAACGAGAAAACTAACGACCTGATTTATGTACAAAAATGGAAAACAGATATGTTACACATAAACAAACGACAATCACTGAATTATAGGCTCCTGACTTGGAACAGGCACATACATAACGAATGTGGCAGGGTATAAGGAACTATGAAAATGTTTAATTTTGAGGTTTGGTCTATTTTCCGGATACTGTAAGCAATAAGGCCCTTTATTTAGTGAATGAAATGATTGTAAGATGCACATATCTGTCTGCCATATTCTATATGACCTTGACCTCATTTTCATGGTTCATTAGTCAATGAAACACTGCATTGTTTTGTCAGTTTATCATATGCTTAAAGTTACAGGTAGATTATATTTGGTGGATATGTAACAATTGTAAGGTGTGCATGTCTGTCTGGCAGATTCATATAACCATGACCACATTTTATGGTTCTTTGGTCAATGCTAAGTTTTCTTGGTTTTGTCATTTTATCAGATATTATAAGCATAGGTCTACTTGTTGTTGTACAGAATGACTGCAAGGTGTCATATAAGAATAAAAGATGTCTGTCTGCCAAGGTTAATTTTACTCTGACCTCATTTTCATAGAATAATGATAATATTAAACAGCAAGAATGATGAGCAAGTCGACATTATATACAAATGAGGCAAAATTTTCAGTTGTCTACTAATTATGTAATAGCAGTTATTTTGTCATTAAATGATAATGTTTACCCTTATATGTGTAGGGCAAGAACAGTAAAGGTAAAGGAAACTATAAACAGAAGAAATTATCAACAAAAATAGATTTACAGAGGTCAATAAAGCCTAAATGGTAAGTCCACTGTTATAAAAGTTTTGCCCTTGAATAATGATTAAATATTTATTAAAATAAGATGTGGTATGATAAATGAGAAAACTATCCATCAGAGTTCAATTAAGTGGATGTTAGCATTGTAATTACTTATTAGAGGCCAATGATGACCTGTAAGTAATGAGAAAACCCATACCCTATACATGATATAGTAATCTATAAAAGACAACACTAACAACATTTGAAACAAAACATCAATTCAAACTTCAAATATACCAGACTAATTTATAAAAACAAAAAAATATGAAAAACAAAAATAACGGATATGAACTAACATCAACCACTGAACTATGTACAAGCTCCTGATATTGGACAGGCATAATATGGCTGGGTTGATATAAAAATAAGAAGCAGTCTGATTTCCAATGAGACTTTTCTCCAATAGAGATCAAATGACATTTAACATGTGTTTAAGGAGGCTTGAGGGTATAAAAATTTCAGAAAAATATTGAAAAAAAAATTTTTCATAACTAATTTTATTTATAACTTTATTAGTTGTTACTTTATCATATGGTACAAAAATCATTCAAAACCATCTATTTGTTTTGGCCCCAGATGACTTTTAAAATGTATATATCATTGAAAAAGCTCCAAATTATCTCCCTTTGGTGCAAAAATGCCATTTTTATACGACCGCAAAAAATTTTGCGGTCGTATATTGGTATGACATTGCCGTCGTCGTCGTCGTCCGAAGACACATTGGTTTTCGCACTCTAACTTTAGTTTAAGTGAATGGATCTCTATGAAATTTTACCATAAGGTTCAATACCACAAAAGGAAGGTTGGGATTGATTTTGGGGGTTATGGTACCAACAGTTAAGGAATTAGGGGCCAAAATAAGCATTTTGGTAACTTCCAGACATAACTTGTGTGTTAGTGAATGGATCTCCTGACATTGTACCACAAGGTTCCATATCACAAAGGGAATACTGGGATTGATTTTGGGGTAATTGCCTCAAAATTTTAGGAATTAGGGGCCAAAAAGGGCAAAAACAAGCATTTTCTAGTTTCATGACAATAACTTGTGTGTAAGTGTATGGATCTTTCTGAAATTGTACTACAAGGTTCCATATCACAAAGGAAAGCTGGAATTGAGTTTGGGGTAATTGCCTAAAACGTTTAGGAATAAGGGTCCAAACTGGGGCCAAAAATAAGCATTTTCTAGTTTCCAGACAATTACTTGTGTTCAAGTGTATGGATCTCTGAAATTGTACTGCAAGGTACCATACCACAAAGGGAAGGCTGGGATTGATTTTGGGGTAATTGCCTCAAAATTTTAGGAATGAGGGGCCAAAAGGCAAAAAACAAGGATTTTTCTAGTTTCAGGACAATAACTTGTGTGTAAGTGTATGGATCTTTATGAAATTGTTCCACAAGGTTCCATGTCACAAAGGAAAGCTGGGTTTGAGTTTGGGGTAATTGCCCTAAACGTTTAGGAATTTAGGGCCATCTAACCCTGTATTTAGATTCTTAATTTTGGTCCCATTTTCAAATTGGTCTACATTAAGGTCCAAAGGGTCCAAAATTAAACTTAGTTTGATTTTAACAAAATTGAATTCTTAGGGTTCTTTGATATGCTGAATCTAAACATGTACTTAGTTTTTTATTATGGGCCCAGTTTTCAAGTTGGTGCAAAAAGGGGAAAAGGGTTTGCAGGTTAATGGACAATTACTTAAGTACAAACATAATTTAAAAGGCAGTGTAAGGTTGGTAATTGAAACTCATTTGAATATCTCACCTAAACTGCTTTTAAATTATTTATATTGAAATTTGCCAAAACTTTATTATAAATAAATTCCATTGGAAATTTGCCAATAACTTTAGTTTAATGAACTTCATTGAAATTTGCCAATATAAAATATTGCTGATGAAGCTTTTTGTTTATCTCACCTAAACTGCTTTTAAATTATGTATATTGAAATTTGCCAAAACTTTATTATTAAATTTCTGATTTATATAAAAGAAAAGAAGATACTTTGTATAAATTGCTTATTTCTTGACCAATTTCAATGGGGTTTTATTCTTGAATTCTTGGGGTTCTTTAAGATGCTGAATCTAACCGTGTATTAAGTTTTTGGATTTTGTCCCCGTTTTTAAATTGGTCCACATTGAGGTCCAAAGGGCATGAAGGGTCCAAAATTAAACTTTGTTTGATTTCATCAAAAATTGAATTATTGGGGTTCTTTGATATGCCGAATCTAACCCTGTATTTAGATTCTTAATTTTGGTCCCATTTTCAAATTGGTCTACATTAAGGTCCAAAGGGTCCAAAATTAAACTTAGTTTGATTTTAACAAAAATTGAATTCTTAGGGTTCTTTGATATGCTGAATCTAAACATGTATTTAGATTTTTGATTATGGGCCCAGTTTTCAAGTTGGTCAAAATCGGGGTCCAAAATTAAACTTTGTTTGATTTCAACAAAATTGAATATATGGGGTTCTTTGATATGCTGAATCTAACTGTATATTTAGATTTTTGATTTTTGGGCCCCGTTATCAACTTTGTCCACATTCAGGTCAAAAGGGTCCAAAATTAAACTTTGTTTGATTTCATCAAAAATTGAACTCTTGGGGTTCTTTGATATGCTGAATCTAACCATGTATTTAGATTTTGGTTATTGGACCATTATAGGTGAATGTCCAATTTAAAATTTTAAGTTCTTAGACCACATTCATTCTGTGTCAGAAACCTATGCTGTGTCAAATATTTAAACACAATCCAAATTCAGAGCTGTATCAAGCTTGAATGTTGTGTCCATACTTGCCCCAACTGTTCAGGGTTCGACCTCTGCGGTCGTATCAAGCTGCGCCCTGCGGAGCATTTTATTTGACATTAGAATTGTAATATCTTTTTTAACTCATCGGTGACCTATATTTTTTATTATCATTTTCAAATAAGCTGTACTTAAACTAAACTATTGTAAAATTTAAGCGATTTCTGTAATTTAGTTCTTTTTATTTCGATATTACCTCTATTTCTCCTATTAGTTCAACAGAAAAAGTACCTTTACAAAATGTATGCTTCTTTCGAAGGCGGACTGTGAGCGTAAATGAACGGTGACCCGTTTTTTTAATTTTATTTTTCTATTAAGTATAAGATAAAGTTCATTTATAGAAAATATAGCAAAATCCTATATTAAGAAAAAATTTGATTTAGACCTGCAGAGCCCCTTAATTTAACAAAATAGTTCACTGTACAGCCTTTGACAATGAGCAAATCCTATACCCGACAGTGGTTTTAATAACAGCACAACATTTGAACAAATTGTAAACATTTGTTGCAATGGGCTTAACTCAAAAGACTGCATCAAAGAACCAAACAACAACCGGTAATATGTAAATCATAGACACAAAGCACTGAAATAAGAGTACTAACAATGAATATTCAAATGAAAGTTTATCAAAATGTTCATAAACATGATAAAATAGCCATTTTATTGCTGTATTTCTCTTCACTGATAATTTTGAGTTTTGTGTATTTGTAGGTCAGACATCTGGGTTTTCATGGTCATCATTCAACAGATCAATACTGAACAGAAAACTTAAAGTTGATATTTTCTCCATAGTGCGACTTTTTTAATAATTTGAAATGGAACGTGTTTTTCCTATATTTATTAGAAAGAGGAAATTTCAACATAATGACTTTAAACAAAAGGAGTCATATCATCACGATCATAGTTGCACAAGAACTTGATCATGTAAATGCAACAATGTAATTATCAATTGAAAGAAGGAACGAATGAAAAAATATTAGTATGTTGTTGTCCAAATAAACTTGCTTTGTCTTCTCATTTAAATCGCTCCAACCAATAAAGATGTACGGAGGAAGATCTTTGAAGAACAGATTGAAAAATGTGTTGTCTAAGAATTGCAGGAATATTCTAGTGAATGAAATAATTTATTGACTTGACTCTTATATAGTGGACTGAATAATTGTACATAGCAAGCAGTGAAAAAGAAAACTAAAACTTTAACAGAAAAAGTGTTTATATTATAAATTTGCAAATATAAGGTTAATATTATGTACACCACAAAGGTATATAATTCAAATTGTTTGCATATTCATGTATTGCAATGAAACTATAACAAAGAACACCTTACCTCATGAAAAGAGTAAACTTGTCAGTCAGAATATGAAATATTTTTTCAGTTCTATTTTCATAATAAAATAAACAAGACAAAGATTTCAAAACAATATTTTTCATTTATTTAGACATGTCATCATTGTGTTTCAGTGAAAGGACTTTACTCTTTGACCATAAATATTATTATGCATTCCAAATTACAAAATAAGAATAATCTTTATTGTCATATAAACAAATAAAAACATGTTTGTGACAAAATGAAAAAATAAATATATAAATATATATATATATATATATATATATATATATATATATAAAAATTGGTGTATTTACTGTCTTCTGATTGGTTAAAAGTATTACTTTTATTTTCAATGTTGTCAATTTTATGGCGCATGCCCACTCTGACGTTGTATATTCATACGCCAACATGTGTGTACGTTATTATTGTTAATATAGATAATATAAAAGTTCCTTGAGCCTTATTTTTGATAGAAATTTATTTATAATGAATGGCAATAATTTATTTTGAATTTATTGAACCATAAATTAATTTTGACTCTTCACATTTACATAATCCGCTTCGCGGATTATTCAATGTGAAGAGTCAAAATTAATTTTATGGTTCAATAAATTCAAAATAAATAATAGCCATTCATTTAAAAAATATAAAAACTCGTATACATTTAAAACTTTTTACTACCAAACAGCATTCATTGTAACATACACATTACTGTATATTTATAATTTGAATCCCATAGGATTTTATTTTGTCCCATGGGATATTAAAATCCCATGGGATAATTATAGTCCCATGGGATTTTTTTTGTCCCATGGGACAACAAATATCCCATGGGACTACAATTATCCCATGGGACCAAAAATCCCATGGATTTAACCAAAATCC
>JAASAO010002206.1:0-17926 GCA_017311375.1 Mytilus coruscus | reverse complement strand
GGTTAGGGTTAGGGTTAGGGTTAGGGTTAGGGTTAGGGTTAGGGTTAGGGTTAGGGTTAGGGTTAGGGTTAGGGTTAGGGTTAGGGTTAGGTTAGGGTTAGGGTTAGGGTTAGGGTTAGGGTTAGGGTTAGGGTTAGGGTATTAGGAAATTCAGCGAATAATGGGTCGTAGTGTCATTTTATTTGGTGTTATATGGCTGGCGTATGAATATATGAGGGTTAGGGTTGGGGTTAGGGTTAGTGTTAGCCGGAACTTGTTTTGTAACCCTAACCCCGAACCCCAAATTTCAAGTACGCATGCGCCGATATGCTTATATTATACACTTACTGACTTGCTTATATAGTAGTCTTTTTGTAACAATTTCCTCAAGAAGGTATGCCAAAATTTGCATATTGAAATTCAGGGGAGATAATCTGTTAAGGCTTATAGGAAAACTTTGAAAAAATCGTATCTCTGTTGTTGACGGTCCGATTTATAAACTGTTTAGCGTTTTGGAAAGGGAATTCAATTGCGCACATTTTGGCGTCTTGATATTGAAAATGTATTGGGGCATTCAAAAGTTATAGGTCGTTGAAGAAAACGTGTCAGAAATTGCTGGTACAACGATCCAATGTGCTCCACCTAAATATTAAGAAATGATAGCCTTCCATGAAGGAGTTTAAGTGTCAAGCTGCTATATTTGTTGTATTAATCAATATCTTGGGCCAATATTTACCCTTTTGTTGAATATTCTCTACCGGCATAATAATTTCATTCTTTATGTACCTCGCGATGAAAAGTTTTCAAAAATTAAGCGCTTCATAAGTCTATGGTTATACTAAAACTTTTGTCGACAAGAATAAAAGAGCCAATATTTCTTCTTTTGAATGATATTCTGGTACTGGCCTTATAATTGAGTACTTTTGAATACATCCTGATGGGTTGTTTGACATTAAATGGCAATGAAAACAAGTTTAAATAACAAAATTTGTTGTCGGTATCAACAAAAGGTGCCAATATCTTCCTTTCTTCCTGATTTTTCTGGTCCGGCATCATTATTTGAATCTAAGAATGAATAGTTTGACACAAATTGAGAGATTTATAAGTGTACGGTTACTGATATTTATGTCGCGAAACAATTAAAAGCGACACTATTTCATCTTTGTTATAATATTCTTGTACTGGCCTGGTAATAGAGGACATTTGATACATTCAAATGGATTGTCAGACATAAAAGTGAAAGAATAAAGGTTTTGAAGTGCTGTATTTGTTGCATTCAGCAATATAGGGTGCCAATATTGACCATTTTTCTTGGTTATTACTTACCGGCATTAACATTTTATCCTTTCGGTACCTCAGGATTGATAGTTTTACACAGGTTTGGAGTTTACGGTTACTAAAACTTTTGTCGACAACTATAAGAATGCATAATTTGACAACAATTGAGAGATTTATAAGTGTACGGTTACTGATATTTATGTCGATACCCATTAAAAGTGACAATATTTCATATGTTTTATAATATTTATGAGTTTAGATGGATTCTCAGACACAAAAGTGAAGAAATGAATGTTTCAGGGTGCTGTATTTGTTGTCTGCATCTATAAATGGTGCCAATATCTATCCTTTTGATGATACTTCTGTGCCAGCATGAACATTTTATTCTTATGATGGATAATTTGACACTGTATAAGTCTCGGTTACTTGTATTTGTGTCGATAACAATAAAAGGCGACAATATTTCTTTCTTTTGATGATACTTCTGTGCCGGCATGAACATTTCATTCTTAGGATGGATAATTTGACACTGTATAAGTCTCTGTTACTTATATTTGTGTCGATAACAATAAAAGGCGACAATATTTCTTTCTTTTATTGATATTCTTGTACCGGCTTGATAATTGAGTACTTTTGTACCTCAAGATTGATTGTTAGACATTAGAGTGAAGGATTTTAAGTTTCAAATTGCTATATGTGTTGTACTCATCAATATAGGGTGCCAACATTGACCTTTTCTTGGTTATTCCATACCGGCATCATATTTTATTCTTTTGGTTCATAGTTTTCAGTCTACGGAGACTAAAAACTTTGTCGACAGATATAAAAGTGCCAATATTTCTTCTTTTATATGATATTTAAGTACTGGTCTGATAAATGAGTAGTTTTATGCCTCATGCTGGAGTGTTTTATATCTATTATTTTTTTTTTTTTTTTTTTTTTTTTTTTTTTTATTAACTGGTCTGATAAATGAGTACTTTTATGAAGTGTTTGAGTTAAATTATATTTATAATTTTTTTTTTTTTTTTTTTTTTTTTTTTTTTTTTTTTTTTTTTTTTTTTAACTATATTGATTTCCTCTTTGCAAGTGGACCACACACTTTAAATTTCACACACCTTATTCTGAGAATGAGAAACCATGAAAAACGCTTTTGGACCGTGTGAAATAGCTGGCGTATTTCGTCTTTCATCGATTTTGTTCAAACACGTTTCATGTTGATACGCAATAACCCCCGATAGATATACACGTCTTATATACACCAATAGCTGGCGCATTTTGTCAGCTTATGTATACCAAAAAGTTCCAGCTTTAAGGTAGTAAAATGACGCAGATTTCGTTGTTCTTGTGAAAAATTGCAAATCTTTCAAAGAATTTGGCAGATTTTTGAACCCAACTTTTTTTACAGGAATGAAGTCTCCGACCTGAGGTTATCGAAAAGAACTTGAAAAACGAGTCTTATTTACTTAGATGTTTTCCGATTGCTTGAGAAATGGCAAAGATACGAGCCTCAGAAAATGACCAGATTGCAATGTTACAGGTTGACAGGAAAGAAGGGCTTTAATATGAACGACAAAACAATAAATTGATCAAATAGCAGCCTGTCTGGGCTTTCCAAAACGCCAAAGATCTGTTAAATCGGTTGAGAAATGCCAAAGTTATTAACGTTCAAAGTCTGTATGCAATTTTTCATTGAGAGGTTAGGGTTTGGGTTTGGGTTTGGGTCAGGGTTAGGGTTATGGTCAGGGTTAGGGTTAGGGTTATGGTCAGGGTTAGGGTTAGTGTTATGGTTAGGGTTTGGGTTAGGGTCAGGGTTAGTGTTTGGGTTAGGGTATTAGGAAATTCAGCGAATAATGGGTCGTAGTGTCATTTTATTTGGTGTTATATGGCTGGCGTATGAATATATGAGGGTTAGGGTTGGGGTTAGGGTTAGTGTTAGCCGGAACTTGTTTTGTAACCCTAACCCCGAACCCCAAATTTCAAGTACGCATGCGCCGATATGCTTATATTATACACTTACTGACTTGCTTATATAGTAGTCTTTTTGTAACAATTTCCTCAAGAAGGTATGCCAAAATTTGCATATTGAAATTCAGGGGAGATAATCTGTTAAGGCTTATAGGAAAACTTTGAAAAATCGTATCTCTGTTGTTGACGGTCCGATTTATAAACTGTTTAGCGTTTTGGAAGGGAATTCAATTGCGCACATTTTGGCGTCTTGATATTGAAAATGTATTGGGGCATTCAAAACTTATAGGTCGTTGAAGAAAACGTGTCAGAAATTGCTGGTACAACGATCCAATGTGCTCCACCTAAATATTAAGAAATGATAGCCTTCCATGAAGGAGTTTAAGTGTCAAGCTGCTATATTTGTTGTATTAATCAATATCTTGGGCCAATATTTACCCTTTTGTTGAATATTCTCTACCGGCATAATAATTTCATTCTTTATGTACCTCGCGATGAAAAGTTTTCAAAAATTAAGCGCTTCATAAGTCTATGGTTATACTAAAACTTTTGTCGACAAGAATAAAAGAGCCAATATTTCTTCTTTTGAATGATATTCTGGTACTGGCCTTATAATTGAGTACTTTTGAATACATCCTGATGGGTTGTTTGACATTAAATGGCAATGAAAACAAGTTTAAATAACAAAATTTGTTGTCGGTATCAACAAAAGGTGCCAATATCTTCCTTTCTTCCTGATTTTTCTGGTCCGGCATCATTATTTGAATCTAAGAATGAATAGTTTGACACAAATTGAGAGATTTATAAGTGTACGGTTACTGATATTTATGTCGCGAAACAATTAAAAGCGACACTATTTCATCTTTGTTATAATATTCTTGTACTGGCCTGGTAATAGAGGACATTTGATACATTCAAATGGATTGTCAGACATAAAAGTGAAAGAATAAAGGTTTTGAAGTGCTGTATTTGTTGCATTCAGCAATATAGGGTGCCAATATTGACCATTTTCTTGGTTATTACTTACCGGCATTAACATTTTATCCTTTCGGTACCTCAGGATTGATAGTTTTACACAGGTTTGGAGTTTACGGTTACTAAAACTTTTGTCGACAACTATAAGAATGCATAATTTGACAACAATTGAGAGATTTATAAGTGTACGGTTACTGATATTTATGTCGATACCCATTAAAAGTGACAATATTTCATATGTTTTATAATATTTATGAGTTTAGATGGATTCTCAGACACAAAAGTGAAGAAATGAATGTTTCAGGGTGCTGTATTTGTTGTCTGCATCTATAAATGGTGCCAATATCTATCCTTTTGATGATACTTCTGTGCCAGCATGAACATTTTATTCTTATGATGGATAATTTGACACTGTATAAGTCTACGGTTACTTGTATTTGTGTCGATAACAATAAAAGGCGACAATATTTCTTTCTTTTGATGATACTTCTGTGCCGGCATGAACATTTCATTCTTAGGATGGATAATTTGACACTGTATAAGTCTACGGTTACTTATATTTGTGTCGATAACAATAAAAGGCGACAATATTTCTTTCTTTTATTGATATTCTTGTACCGGCTTGATAATTGAGTACTTTTGTACCTCAAGATTGATTGTTAGACATTAGAGTGAAGGATTTTAAGTTTCAAAATGCTATATGTGTTGTACTCATCAATATAGGGTGCCAACATTGACCTTTTTCTTGGTTATTCCATACCGGCATCATATTTTATTCTTTTTGGTTCATAGTTTTCAGTCTACGGAGACTAAAAACTTTGTCGACAGATATAAAAGTGCCAATATTTCTTCTTTTATATGATATTTAAGTACTGGTCTGATAAATGAGTAGTTTTATGCCTCATGCTGGAGTGTTTTATATCTATTATTTTTTTTTTTTTTTTTTTTTTTTTTTTTTTTTATTAACTGGTCTGATAAATGAGTACTTTTATGAAGTGTTTGAGTTAAATTATATTTATAATTTTTTTTTTTTTTTTTTTTTTTTTTTATAATTTTTTTTTTTTTTTTTTTTTTTTTTTTTTAACTATATTGATTTCCTCTTTGCAAGTGGACCACACACTTTAAATTTCACACACCTTATTCTGAGAATGAGAAACCATGAAAACGCTTTTGGACCGTGTGAAATAGCTGGCGTATTTCGTCTTTCATCGATTTTGTTCAAACACGTTTCATGTTGATACGCAATAACCCCGATAGATATACACGTCTTATATACACCAATAGCTGGCGCATTTTGTCAGCTTATGTATACCAAAAGTTCCAGCTTTAAGGTAGTAAAATGACGCAGAT
Source organism: Mytilus coruscus (assembly GCA_017311375.1). Taxonomy (NCBI): domain Eukaryota; kingdom Metazoa; phylum Mollusca; class Bivalvia; order Mytilida; family Mytilidae; genus Mytilus; species Mytilus coruscus. Next base: position 12,379 of record JAASAO010002206.1, on the reverse strand, counting down.
TTCGTTGTTCTTGTGAAAAATTGCAAATCTTTCAAAGAATTTGGCAGATTTTTGAACCCAACTTTTACAGGAATGAAGTCTCCGACCTGAGGTTATCCTGAAAGAACTTGAAAAACGAGTCTTATTTACTTAGATGTTTTCCGATTGCTTGAGAAATGGCAAAGATACGAGCCTCAGAAAATGACCAGATTGCAATGTTACAGGTTGACAGGAAAAGAAGGGCTTTAATATGAACGACAAAACAATAAATTGATCAAATAGCAGCCTGTCTGGGCTTTCCAAAACGCCAAAGATCTGTTAAATCGGTTGAGAAATGCCAAAGTTATTAACGTTCAAAGTCTGTATGCAATTTTTCTTTGAGAGGGTTAGGGTTTGGGTTTGGGTTTGGGTCAGGGTTAGGGTTATGGTCAGGGTTAGGGTTAGGGTTATGGTCAGGGTTAGGGTTAGTGTTATGGTTAGGGTTTGGGTTAGGGTCAGGGTTAGTGTTTGGGTTAGGGTATTAGGAAATTCAGCGAATAATGGGTCGTAGTGTCATTTTATTTGGTGTTATATGGCTGGCGTATGAATATATGAGGGTTAGGGTTGGGGTTAGGGTTAGTGTTAGCCGGAACTTGTTTTGTAACCCTAACCCCGAACCCCAAATTTCAAGTACGCATGCGCCGATATGCTTATATTATACACTTACTGACTTGCTTATATAGTAGTCTTTTTGTAACAATTTCCTCAAGAAGGTATGCCAAAATTTGCATATTGAAATTCAGGGGAGATAATCTGTTAAGGCTTATAGGAAAACTTTGAAAAAATCGTATCTCTGTTGTTGACGGTCCGATTTATAAACTGTTTAGCGTTTTGGAAAGGGAATTCAATTGCGCACATTTTGGCGTCTTGATATTGAAAATGTATTGGGGCATTCAAAACTTATAGGTCGTTGAAGAAAACGTGTCAGAAATTGCTGGTACAACGATCCAATGTGCTCCACCTAAATATTAAGAAATGATAGCCTTCCATGAAGGAGTTTAAGTGTCAAGCTGCTATATTTGTTGTATTAATCAATATCTTGGGCCAATATTTACCCTTTTTGTTGAATATTCTCTACCGGCATAATAATTTCATTCTTTATGTACCTCGCGATGAAAAGTTTTTCAAAAATTAAGCGCTTCATAAGTCTATGGTTATACTAAAACTTTTGTCGACAAGAATAAAAGAGCCAATATTTCTTCTTTTGAATGATATTCTGGTACTGGCCTTATAATTGAGTACTTTTGAATACATCCTGATGGGTTGTTTGACATTAAATGGCAATGAAAACAAGTTTAAATAACAAAATTTGTTGTCGGTATCAACAAAAGGTGCCAATATCTTCCTTTCTTCCTGATTTTTCTGGTCCGGCATCATTATTTGAATCTAAGAATGAATAGTTTGACACAAATTGAGAGATTTATAAGTGTACGGTTACTGATATTTATGTCGCGAAACAATTAAAAGCGACACTATTTCATCTTTGTTATAATATTCTTGTACTGGCCTGGTAATAGAGGACATTTGATACATTCAAATGGATTGTCAGACATAAAAGTGAAAGAATAAAGGTTTTGAAGTGCTGTATTTGTTGCATTCAGCAATATAGGGTGCCAATATTGACCATTTTTCTTGGTTATTACTTACCGGCATTAACATTTTATCCTTTCGGTACCTCAGGATTGATAGTTTTACACAGGTTTGGAGTTTACGGTTACTAAAACTTTTGTCGACAACTATAAGAATGCATAATTTGACAACAATTGAGAGATTTATAAGTGTACGGTTACTGATATTTATGTCGATACCCATTAAAAGTGACAATATTTCATATGTTTTATAATATTTATGAGTTTAGATGGATTCTCAGACACAAAAGTGAAGAAATGAATGTTTCAGGGTGCTGTATTTGTTGTCTGCATCTATAAATGGTGCCAATATCTATCCTTTTGATGATACTTCTGTGCCAGCATGAACATTTTATTCTTATGATGGATAATTTGACACTGTATAAGTCTACGGTTACTTGTATTTGTGTCGATAACAATAAAAGGCGACAATATTTCTTTCTTTTGATGATACTTCTGTGCCGGCATGAACATTTCATTCTTAGGATGGATAATTTGACACTGTATAAGTCTACGGTTACTTATATTTGTGTCGATAACAATAAAAGGCGACAATATTTCTTTCTTTTATTGATATTCTTGTACCGGCTTGATAATTGAGTACTTTTGTACCTCAAGATTGATTGTTAGACATTAGAGTGAAGGATTTTAAGTTTCAAAATGCTATATGTGTTGTACTCATCAATATAGGGTGCCAACATTGACCTTTTCTTGGTTATTCCATACCGGCATCATATTTTATTCTTTTTGGTTCATAGTTTTCAGTCTACGGAGACTAAAAACTTTGTCGACAGATATAAAAAGTGCCAATATTTCTTCTTTTATATGATATTTAAGTACTGGTCTGATAAATGAGTAGTTTTATGCCTCATGCTGGAGTGTTTTATATCTATTATTTTTTTTTTTTTTTTTTTTTTTTTTTTTTTATTTACTGGTCTGATAAATGAGTACTTTTATGAAGTGTTTGAGTTAAATTATATTTATAATTTTTTTTTTTTTTTTTTTTTTTCTGATTTACTAACTATATTGATTTCCTCTTTGCAAGTGGACCACACACTTTAAATTTCACACACCTTATTCTGAGAATGAGAAACCATGAAAACGCTTTTGGACCGTGTGAAATAGCTGGCGTATTTCGTCTTTCATCGATTTTGTTCAAACACGTTTCATGTTGATACGCAATAACCCCGATAGATATACACGTCTTATATACACCAATAGCTGGCGCATTTTGTCAGCTTATGTATACCAAAAGTTCCAGCTTTAAGGTAGTAAAATGACGCAGATTTCGTTGTTCTTGTGAAAAATTGCAAATCTTTCAAAGAATTTGGCAGATTTTTGAACCCAACTTTTTTTACAGGAATGAAGTCTCCGACCTGAGGTTATCCTGAAAGAACTTGAAAAACGAGTCTTATTTACTTAGATGTTTTCCGATTGCTTGAGAAATGGCAAAGATACGAGCCTCAGAAAATGACCAGATTGCAATGTTACAGGTTGACAGGAAAAGAAGGGCTTTAATATGAACGACAAAACAATAAATTGATCAAATAGCAGCCTGTCTGGGCTTTCCAAAACGCCAAAGATCTGTTAAATCGGTTGAGAAATGCCAAAGTTATTAACGTTCAAAGTCTGTATGCAATTTTTCATTGAGAGGGTTAGGGTTTGGGTTTGGGTTTGGGTCAGGGTTAGGGTTATGGTCAGGGTTAGGGTTAGGGTTATGGTCAGGGTTAGGGTTAGTGTTATGGTTAGGGTTTGGGTTAGGGTCAGGGTTAGTGTTTGGGTTAGGGTATTAGGAAATTCAGCGAATAATGGGTCGTAGTGTCATTTTATTTGGTGTTATATGGCTGGCGTATGAATATATGAGGGTTAGGGTTGGGGTTAGGGTTAGTGTTAGCCGGAACTTGTTTTGTAACCCTAACCCCGAACCCCAAATTTCAAGTACGCATGCGCCGATATGCTTATATTATACACTTACTGACTTGCTTATATAGTAGTCTTTTTGTAACAATTTCCTCAAGAAGGTATGCCAAAATTTGCATATTGAAATTCAGGGGAGATAATCTGTTAAGGCTTATAGGAAAACTTTGAAAAAATCGTATCTCTGTTGTTGACGGTCCGATTTATAAACTGTTTAGCGTTTTGGAAAGGGAATTCAATTGCGCACATTTTGGCGTCTTGATATTGAAAATGTATTGGGGCATTCAAAACTTATAGGTCGTTGAAGAAAACGTGTCAGAAATTGCTGGTACAACGATCCAATGTGCTCCACCTAAATATTAAGAAATGATAGCCTTCCATGAAGGAGTTTAAGTGTCAAGCTGCTATATTTGTTGTATTAATCAATATCTTGGGCCAATATTTACCCTTTTGTTGAATATTCTCTACCGGCATAATAATTTCATTCTTTATGTACCTCGCGATGAAAAGTTTTTCAAAATTAAGCGCTTCATAAGTCTATGGTTATACTAAAACTTTTGTCGACAAGAATAAAAAGAGCCAATATTTCTTCTTTTGAATGATATTCTGGTACTGGCCTTATAATTGAGTACTTTTGAATACATCCTGATGGGTTGTTTGACATTAAATGGCAATGAAAACAAGTTTAAATAACAAAATTTGTTGTCGGTATCAACAAAAGGTGCCAATATCTTCCTTTCTTCCTGATTTTTCTGGTCCGGCATCATTATTTGAATCTAAGAATGAATAGTTTGACACAAATTGAGAGATTTATAAGTGTACGGTTACTGATATTTATGTCGCGAAACAATTAAAAGCGACACTATTTCATCTTTGTTATAATATTCTTGTACTGGCCTGGTAATAGAGGACATTTGATACATTCAAATGGATTGTCAGACATAAAAGTGAAAGAATAAAGGTTTTGAAGTGCTGTATTTGTTGCATTCAGCAATATAGGGTGCCAATATTGACCATTTTTCTTGGTTATTACTTACCGGCATTAACATTTTATCCTTTCGGTACCTGAGGATTGATAGTTTTACACAGGTTTGGAGTTTACGGTTACTAAAACTTTTGTCGACAACTATAAGAATGCATAATTTGACAACAATTGAGAGATTTATAAGTGTACGGTTACTGATATTTATGTCGATACCCATTAAAAGTGACAATATTTCATATGTTTTATAATATTTATGAGTTTAGATGGATTCTCAGACACAAAAGTGAAGAAATGAATGTTTCAGGGTGCTGTATTTGTTGTCTGCATCTATAAATGGTGCCAATATCTATCCTTTTGATGATACTTCTGTGCCAGCATGAACATTTTATTCTTATGATGGATAATTTGACACTGTATAAGTCTACGGTTACTTGTATTTGTGTCGATAACAATAAAAGGCGACAATATTTCTTTCTTTTGATGATACTTCTGTGCCGGCATGAACATTTCATTCTTAGGATGGATAATTTGACACTGTATAAGTCTACGGTTACTTATATTTGTGTCGATAACAATAAAAGGCGACAATATTTCTTTCTTTTATTGATATTCTTGTACCGGCTTGATAATTGAGTACTTTTGTACCTCAAGATTGATTGTTAGACATTAGAGTGAAGGATTTTAAGTTTCAAAATGCTATATGTGTTGTACTCATCAATATAGGGTGCCAACATTGACCTTTTTCTTGGTTATTCCATACCGGCATCATATTTTATTCTTTTTGGTTCATAGTTTTCAGTCTACGGAGACTAAAAACTTTGTCGACAGATATAAAAAGTGCCAATATTTCTTCTTTTATATGATATTTAAGTACTGGTCTGATAAATGAGTAGTTTTATGCCTCATGCTGGAGTGTTTTATATATTATTTTTTTTTTTTTTTTTTTTTTTTTTTTTTTTTTTTTTTTATTAACTGGTCTGATAAATGAGTACTTTTATGAAGTGTTTGAGTTAAATTTATATTTATTTTTTTTTTTTTTTTTTTTTTTTATTTTTTAACTATATTGATTTCCTCTTTGCAAGTGGACCACACACTTTAAATTTCACACACCTTATTCTGAGAATGAGAAACCATGAAAAACGCTTTTGGACCGTGTGAAATAGCTGGCGTATTTCGTCTTTCATCGATTTTGTTCAAACACGTTTCATGTTGATACGCAATAACCCCCGATAGATATACACGTCTTATATACACCAATAGCTGGCGCATTTTGTCAGCTTATGTATACCAAAAGTTCCAGCTTTAAGGTAGTAAAATGACGCAGATTTCGTTGTTCTTGTGAAAAATTGCAAATCTTTCAAAGAATTTGGCAGATTTTTGAACCCAACTTTTTTTACAGGAATGAAGTCTCCGACCTGAGGTTATCCTGAAAGAACTTGAAAAACGAGTCTTATTTACTTAGATGTTTTCCGATTGCTTGAGAAATGGCAAAGATACGAGCCTCAGAAAATGACCAGATTGCAATGTTACAGGTTGACAGGAAAAGAAGGGCTTTAATATGAACGACAAAACAATAAATTGATCAAATAGCAGCCTGTCTGGGCTTTCCAAAACGCCAAAGATCTGTTAAATCGGTTGAGAAATGCCAAAGTTATTAACGTTCAAAGTCTGTATGCAATTTTTCATTGAGAGGGTTAGGGTTTGGGTTTGGGTTTGGGTCAGGGTTAGGGTTATGGTCAGGGTTAGGGTTAGGGTTATGGTCAGGGTTAGGGTTAGTGTTATGGTTAGGGTTTGGGTTAGGGTCAGGGTTAGTGTTTGGGTTAGGGTATTAGGAAATTCAGCGAATAATGGGTCGTAGTGTCATTTTATTTGGTGTTATATGGCTGGCGTATGAATATATGAGGGTTAGGGTTGGGGTTAGGGTTAGTGTTAGCCGGAACTTGTTTTGTAACCCTAACCCCGAACCCCAAATTTCAAGTACGCATGCGCCGATATGCTTATATTATACACTTACTGACTTGCTTATATAGTAGTCTTTTTGTAACAATTTCCTCAAGAAGGTATGCCAAAATTTGCATATTGAAATTCAGGGCGATAATCTGTTAAGGCTTATAGGAAAACTTTGAAAAATCGTATCTCTGTTGTTGACGGTCCGATTTATAAACTGTTTAGCGTTTTGGAAGGGAATTCAATTGCGCACATTTTGGCGTCTTGATATTGAAAATGTATTGGGGCATTCAAAACTTATAGGTCGTTGAAGAAAACGTGTCAGAAATTGCTGGTACAACGATCCAATGTGCTCCACCTAAATATTAAGAAATGATAGCCTTCCATGAAGGAGTTTAAGTGTCAAGCTGCTATATTTGTTGTATTAATCAATATCTTGGGCCAATATTTACCCTTTTGTTGAATATTCTCTACCGGCATAATAATTTCATTCTTTATGTACCTCGCGATGAAAAGTTTTTCAAAATTAAGCGCTTCATAAGTCTATGGTTATACTAAAACTTTTGTCGACAAGAATAAAAGAGCCAATATTTCTTCTTTTGAATGATATTCTGGTACTGGCCTTATAATTGAGTACTTTTGAATACATCCTGATGGGTTGTTTGACATTAAATGGCAATGAAAACAAGTTTAAATAACAAAATTTGTTGTCGGTATCAACAAAAGGTGCCAATATCTTCCTTTCTTCCTGATTTTTCTGGTCCGGCATCATTATTTGAATCTAAGAATGAATAGTTTGACACAAATTGAGAGATTTATAAGTGTACGGTTACTGATATTTATGTCGCGAAACAATTAAAAGCGACACTATTTCATCTTTGTTATAATATTCTTGTACTGGCCTGGTAATAGAGGACATTTGATACATTCAAATGGATTGTCAGACATAAAAGTGAAAGAATAAAGGTTTTGAAGTGCTGTATTTGTTGCATTCAGCAATATAGGGTGCCAATATTGACCATTTTTCTTGGTTATTACTTACCGGCATTAACATTTTATCCTTTCGGTACCTCAGGATTGATAGTTTTACACAGGTTTGGAGTTTACGGTTACTAAAACTTTTGTCGACAACTATAAGAATGCATAATTTGACAACAATTGAGAGATTTATAAGTGTACGGTTACTGATATTTATGTCGATACCCATTAAAAGTGACAATATTTCATATGTTTTATAATATTTATGAGTTTAGATGGATTCTCAGACACAAAAGTGAAGAAATGAATGTTTCAGGGTGCTGTATTTGTTGTCTGCATCTATAAATGGTGCCAATATCTATCCTTTTGATGATACTTCTGTGCCAGCATGAACATTTTATTCTTATGATGGATAATTTGACACTGTATAAGTCTACGGTTACTTGTATTTGTGTCGATAACAATAAAAGGCGACAATATTTCTTTCTTTTGATGATACTTCTGTGCCGGCATGAACATTTCATTCTTAGGATGGATAATTTGACACTGTATAAGTCTACGGTTACTTATATTTGTGTCGATAACAATAAAAGGCGACAATATTTCTTTCTTTTATTGATATTCTTGTACCGGCTTGATAATTGAGTACTTTTGTACCTCAAGATTGATTGTTAGACATTAGAGTGAAGGATTTTAAGTTTCAAAATGCTATATGTGTTGTACTCATCAATATAGGGTGCCAACATTGACCTTTTCTTGGTTATTCCATACCGGCATCATATTTTATTCTTTTTGGTTCATAGTTTTCAGTCTACGGAGACTAAAACTTTGTCGACAGATATAAAAGTGCCAATATTTCTTCTTTTATATGATATTTAAGTACTGGTCTGATAAATGAGTAGTTTTATGCCTCATGCTGGAGTGTTTTATATCTATTATTTTTTTTTTTTTTTTTTTTTTTTTTTTTTATTAATTTTATTAACTGGTCTGATAAATGAGTACTTTTATGAAGTGTTTGAGTTAAATTATATTTATAATTTTTTTTTTTTTTTTTTTTTTTTTTTTAACTATATTGATTTCCTCTTTGCAAGTGGACCACACACTTTAAATTTCACACACCTTATTCTGAGAATGAGAAACCATGAAAAACGCTTTTGGACCGTGTGAAATAGCTGGCGTATTTCGTCTTTCATCGATTTTGTTCAAACACGTTTCATGTTGATACGCAATAACCCCCGATAGATATACACGTCTTATATACACCAATAGCTGGCGCATTTTGTCAGCTTATGTATACCAAAAGTTCCAGCTTTAAGGTAGTAAAATGACGCAGATTTCGTTGTTCTTGTGAAAAAATTGCAAATCTTTCAAAGAATTTGGCAGATTTTTGAACCCAACTTTTTTTTTACAGGAATGAAGTCTCCGACCTGAGGTTATCCTGAAAGAACTTGAAAAACGAGTCTTATTTACTTAGATGTTTTCCGATTGCTTGAGAAATGGCAAAGATACGAGCCTCAGAAAATGACCAGATTGCAATGTTACAGGTTGACAGGAAAAGAAGGGCTTTAATATGAACGACAAAACAATAAATTGATCAAATAGCAGCCTGTCTGGGCTTTCCAAAACGCCAAAGATCTGTTAAATCGGTTGAGAAATGCCAAAGTTATTAACGTTCAAAGTCTGTATGCAATTTTTCATTGAGAGGGTTAGGGTTTGGGTTTGGGTTTGGGTCAGGGTTAGGGTTATGGTCAGGGTTAGGGTTAGGGTTATGGTCAGGGTTAGGGTTAGTGTTATGGTTAGGGTTTGGGTTAGGGTCAGGGTTAGTGTTTGGGTTAGGGTATTAGGAAATTCAGCGAATAATGGGTCGTAGTGTCATTTTATTTGGTGTTATATGGCTGGCGTATGAATATATGAGGGTTAGGGTTGGGGTTAGGGTTAGTGTTAGCCGGAACTTGTTTTGTAACCCCAACCCCGAACCCCAAATTTCAAGTACGCATGCGCCGATATGCTTATATTATACACTTACTGACTTGCTTATATAGTAGTCTTTTTGTAACAATTTCCTCAAGAAGGTATGCCAAAATTTGCATATTGAAATTCAGGGGCGATAATCTGTTAAGGCTTATAGGAAAACTTTGAAAAAATCGTATCTCTGTTGTTGACGGTCCGATTTATAAACTGTTTAGCGTTTTGGAAAGGGAATTCAATTGCGCACATTTTGGCGTCTTGATATTGAAAATGTATTGGGGCATTCAAAAGTTATAGGTCGTTGAAGAAAACGTGTCAGAAATTGCTGGTACAACGATCCAATGTGCTCCACCTAAATATTAAGAAATGATAGCCTTCCATGAAGGAGTTTAAGTGTCAAGCTGCTATATTTGTTGTATTAATCAATATCTTGGGCCAATATTTACCCTTTTTGTTGAATATTCTCTACCGGCATAATAATTTCATTCTTTATGTACCTCGCGATGAAAAGTTTTTCAAAAATTAAGCGCTTCATAAGTCTATGGTTATACTAAAACTTTTGTCGACAAGAATAAAAAGAGCCAATATTTCTTCTTTTGAATGATATTCTGGTACTGGCCTTATAATTGAGTACTTTTGAATACATCCTGATGGGTTGTTTGACATTAAATGGCAATGAAAACAAGTTTAAATAACAAAATTTGTTGTCGGTATCAACAAAAGGTGCCAATATCTTCCTTTCTTCCTGATTTTTCTGGTCCGGCATCATTATTTGAATCTAAGAATGAATAGTTTGACACAAATTGAGAGATTTATAAGTGTACGGTTACTGATATTTATGTCGCGAAACAATTAAAAGCGACACTATTTCATCTTTGTTATAATATTCTTGTACTGGCCTGGTAATAGAGGACATTTGATACATTCAAATGGATTGTCAGACATAAAAGTGAAAGAATAAAGGTTTTGAAGTGCTGTATTTGTTGCATTCAGCAATATAGGGTGCCAATATTGACCATTTTTCTTGGTTATTACTTACCGGCATTAACATTTTATCCTTTCGGTACCTCAGGATTGATAGTTTTACACAGGTTTGGAGTTTACGGTTACTAAAACTTTTGTCGACAACTATAAGAATGCATAATTTGACAACAATTGAGAGATTTATAAGTGTACGGTTACTGATATTTATGTCGATACCCATTAAAAGTGACAATATTTCATATGTTTTATAATATTTATGAGTTTAGATGGATTCTCAGACACAAAAGTGAAGAAATGAATGTTTCAGGGTGCTGTATTTGTTGTCTGCATCTATAAATGGTGCCAATATCTATCCTTTTGATGATACTTCTGTGCCAGCATGAACATTTTATTCTTATGATGGATAATTTGACACTGTATAAGTCTACGGTTACTTGTATTTGTGTCGATAACAATAAAAGGCGACAATATTTCTTTCTTTTGATGATACTTCTGTGCCGGCATGAACATTTCATTCTTAGGATGGATAATTTGACACTGTATAAGTCTACGGTTACTTATATTTGTGTCGATAACAATAAAAGGCGACAATATTTCTTTCTTTTATTGATATTCTTGTACCGGCTTGATAATTGAGTACTTTTGTACCTCAAGATTGATTGTTAGACATTAGAGTGAAGGATTTTAAGTTTCAAAATGCTATATGTGTTGTACTCATCAATATAGGGTGCCAACATTGACCTTTTTCTTGGTTATTCCATACCGGCATCATATTTTATTCTTTTTGGTTCATAGTTTTCAGTCTACGGAGACTAAAACTTTGTCGACAGATATAAAAAGTGCCAATATTTCTTCTTTTATATGATATTTAAGTACTGGTCTGATAAATGAGTAGTTTTATGCCTCATGCTGGAGTTTTTTATATCTATTATTTTTTTTTTTTTTTTTTTTTTTTTTTTTTTTTTATTAACTGGTCTGATAAATGAGTACTTTTATGAAGTGTTTGAGTTAAATTATATTTATAATTTTTTTTTTTTTTTTTTTTTTTTTTTTAAATTATATTTATAACTATATTGATTTCCTCTTTGCAAGTGGACCACACACTTTAAATTTCACACACCTTATTCTGAGAATGAGAAACCATGAAAACGCTTTTGGACCGTGTGAAATAGCTGGCGTATTTCGTCTTTCATCGATTTTGTTCAAACACGTTTCATGTTGATACGCAATAACCCCGATAGATATACACGTCTTATATACACCAATAGCTGGCGCATTTTGTCAGCTTATGTATACCAAAAGTTCCAGCTTTAAGGTAGTAAAATGACGCAGATTTCGTTGTTCTTGTGAAAAATTGCAAATCTTTCAAAGAATTTGGCAGATTTTGAACCCAACTTTTACAGGAATGAAGTCTCCGACCTGAGGTTATCGAAAGAACTTGAAAAACGAGTCTTATTTACTTAGATGTTTTTCCGATTGCTTGAGAAATGGCAAAGATACGAGCCTCAGAAAATGACCAGATTGCAATGTTACAGGTTGACAGGAAAAGAAAGGCTTTAATATGAACGACAAAACAATAAATTGATCAAATAGCAGCCTGTCTGGGCTTTCCAAAACGCCAAAGATCTGTTAAATTAGGTTGAGAAATTAAAGTTAAAACGTTCAAAGTCTGTATGCAATTTTTCTTTGAGAGGGTTAGGGTTAGTAATGGCTTACCTGGTTTGGGTTAGGGTTAGGGTTAGGGTTAGGGTTAGGGTTAGGGTTAGGGTTAGGGTTAGGGTTAGGGTTAGGGTTAGGGTTAGGGTTAGGGTTTAGGTTAGGGTTAGGGTTAGGGTTTAGGGTTAGGGTATTAGGAAATTCAGCGAATAATGGGTCGTAGTGTCATTTTATTTGGTGTTATATGGCTGGCGTATGAATATATGAGGGTTAGGGTTGGGGTTAGGGTTAGTGTTAG
>JAASAO010002434.1:0-14826 GCA_017311375.1 Mytilus coruscus | reverse complement strand
TTTTCATTTAATTTAACAACTTTTGGATAATTGTATTAGATTAAACCTTAAATCGACCATATTTTATAGATGTTTGTACAGAATGTACACCAAACCTGACATCAGTGTATTGATAATTTTCTTACATTTTACTGTTAATTTGACAACATTTTGATAATTGTAGTTGACATTTTTTGATAATTTGATAATTGTATTTGATGTTACCTTAAGTCAGTCATTTGATCAACATAATTTTCTTATATGTATTGACAATTGTATTATAAGTAAACTTGAACCAACCACAGCTTTATTAAAGAATTGCAACATTTTTCAGCAAATTTTTCCACTTTTTGATAATTGTATTAGATGAAACCTTAAATCGACCATATTTTATAGATATTTGTGTAGAATGTACACCAAAACTGCCATCGGTTTAATAATAATTTTCTACATTTCACTGTAAATTTCACCACTTTTTGATAATTGTATTTTATGATACCTTAAATCTGTCATTTATTCCAGATCATTTTCTTAGATGTACTGACAGTTGTATCAGACATAAACATGAACCAACCACAGCTTTGTTGAAAATTTCACATTTTCAGTTAATTTAACCACTTTTTGATAATTGTATTAGATGGAACCTTAAATCGACCATCTTTTATAGATATTTGTGTAGAATGTACACCAAACTGCCATCGGTTTAATAATAATTTTCTACATTTCACTGTAAATTTCACCACTTTTTGATAATTGTATTTGATAATACCTTAAATCGTTCATTTGTTCCAGATCATTTTTCTGAGATGTACTGAAAGTTGTTTCAGATGTAAACATGAACCAACCACAGCTTTGTTGAAAATTTTACATTTTCAGTTAATTTAACCACTTTTGGATAATTGTATTAGATGAAATCTTAAATCAACCATATCTTATAGATATTTGTATAGACTGTACACCAGAGCTGCCATCGGTATATTGATAATTTTTCCACATTTTACTGTAAATTTGACATTTTTTTATAATTGTATTGGATGAAACCTTAAATCGAACATATTCTAAAGATAATTGTGTAGAATAAAATACCAAACCTGCCATCGGTTTAATAATAATTTTTCTACATTTCATTGTAAAGTTCACCACTTTTTGATAATTGTATTTGATGATACATTAAATCGGTCATTTGTTTCAGATCATTTTCTAAGATATACTGACAGTTGTATCAGATGTAAACATGACCCAACCACAGCTTTATTGAAAATTTAAATTTTCATTTAATTTAACAACTTTTGGATAATTGTATTAGATTAAACCTTAAATCGACCATATTTTATAGATGTTTGTACAGAATGTACACCAAACCTAACATCAGTGTATTGATAATTTTCACATTTTACTGTTAATTTGACATTTTTTGATAATTGTATTGATGAAACCTTAAATCGAACATATTCTAAAGATAATTGTGTAGAATGTAATACCAAACCTGCCATCGGTTTAATAATAATTTTCTACATTTCACTGTAAAGTTCACCACTTTTTGGATAATTGTATTTGATGATACATTAAATCGGTCATTTGTTCCAGATCATTTTCTAAGATATACTGACAGTTGTATCAGATGTAAACATGACCCAACCACAGCTTTATTGAAAATTTTACATTTTCATTTAATTTAACAAGTTTTGGATAATTGTATTAGATTAAACCTGAAATCGACCATATTTTATAGATGTTTGTACAGAATGTACACCAAACCTCACATCAGTGTATTGATAATTTTCTCACATTTTACTGTTAATTTGACAACTTTTTGATAATTGTAGTTGACATTTTTTTGATAATTGTATTTGATGTTATCTTAAATCAGTCATTTGATCAACATCATTTTCTTATATGTATTGACACTTGTATTATAAGTAAACTTGAACCAACCACAGCTTTATTAAAGAATTGCAACATTTTTCAGCAAATTTTTCCACTTTTGGGATAATTGTATTAGATGAAACCCTAAATCGACCATATTTTATAGATATTTGTGTAGAATGTACACCAAAACTGCCATCGGTTTAAAAATAATTTTCTATATTTCACTGTAAACTTCACCACTTTTGGATAATTGTATTCGATGACACATTAAATCGGTTATTTGTTCCAGATCATTTTCTAAGATATACTGACAGTTGTATCAGATGTAAACATGACCCAACCACAGCTTTATTGAAAATTTTACATTTTCATTTAATTTAACAACTTTTGGATAATTGTATTAGATTAAACCTTAAATCGACCATATTTTATAGATGTTTGTACAGAATGTACACCAAACCTGACATCAGTGTATTGATAATTTTCTCACATTTTACTGTTAATTTGACAACTTTTTGATAATTGTAGTTGACATTTTTTGATAATTTGATAATTGTATTTGATGTTACCTTAAGTCAGTCATTTGATCAACATAATTTTCTTATATGTATTGACAATTGTATTATAAGTAAACTTGAACCAACCACAGCTTTATTAAAGAATTGCAACATTTTTCAGCAAATTTTTCCACTTTTGGATAATTGTATTAGATGAAACCTTAAATCGACCATATTTTATAGATATTTGTGTAGAATGTACACCAAAACTGCCATCGGTTTAATAATAATTTTCTACATTTCACTGTAAATTTCACCACTTTTTGATAATTGTATTTTATGATACCTTAAATCTGTCATTTATTCCAGATCATTTTCTTAGATGTACTGACAGTTGTATCAGACATAAACATGAACCAACCACAGCTTTGTTGATAATTTCACATTTTCAGTTAATTTAACCACTTTTGGATAATTGTATTAGATGGAACCTTAAATCGACCATATTCTAAAGATAATTGTTTAGAATGTACACCAAACCTGCCATCGGTTTATTGATAATTTTACTCAATTTCACTGTAAATTTGACCACTTTTTGATAATTGTATTTGATATTACCTTTAAAAGGTCATTTGTTCAAGATCATTTTTTTAGACATACTGAAAGTTGTATCAGATGTAAACATGAACCAACCACAGCTTTGTTGAAAATTTTACATTTTTCAGTTAATTTAACCACTTTTTGGATAATTGTATTAGATGAAACCTTAAATCGACCATATGTTATAGATATTTGTATAGAATGTACACCAAACCTGCCATCGGTGTATTGATAATTTTTCATATTTTAGTGTAAATTTGACATTTTTTTTATAATTGTATTGATGAAACCTTAAATCGAACATATTCTAAAGATAATTGTGTAGAATAAAATACCAAACCTGCCATCGGTTTAATAATAATTTTCTACATTTCATTGTAAAGTTCACCACTTTTTGGATAATTGTATTTGATGATACATTAAATCGGTCATTTGTTTCAGATCATTTTCTAAGATATACTGACAGTTGTATCAGATGTAAACATGACCCAACCACAGCTTTATTGAAAATTTAAATTTTTCATTTAATTTAACAACTTTTGGATAATTGTATTAGATTAAACCTTAAATCGACCATATTTTATAGATGTTTGTACAGAATGTACACCAAACCTAACATCAGTGTATTGATAATTTTTCACATTTTACTCTTAATTTGACATTTTTTGATAATTGTATTGATGAAACCTTAAATCGAACATATTCTAAAGATAATTGTGTAGAATAAAATACCAATCCTGCCATCGGTTTAATAATAATTTTTCTACTTTTCACTGTAAAGTTCACCACTTTTGGATAATTGTATTTGATGATACATTAAATCGGTCATTTGTTCCAGATCATTTTCTAAGATATACTGACAGTTGTATCAGATGTAAACATGACCCAACCACAGCTTTATTGAAAATTTTACATTTTCATTTAATTTAACAAGTTTTGGATAATTGTATTAGATTAAACCTGAAATCGACCATATTTTATAGATGTTTGTACAGAATGTACACCAAACCTCACATCAGTGTATTGATAATTTTCTCACATTTTACTGTTAATTTGAGAACTTTTTGATAATTGTAGTTGACATTTTTTGATAATTGTATTTGATGTTATCTTAAATCAGTCATTTGATCAACATCATTTTCTTATATGTATTGACACTTGTATTATAAGTAAACTTGAACCAACCACAGCTTTATTAAAGAATTGCAACATTTTTCAGCAAATTTTTCCACTTTTGGATAATTGTATTAGATGAAACCCTAAATCGACCATATTTTATAGATATTTGTGTAGAATGTACACCAAAACTGCCATCGGTTTAAAAATAATTTTCTATATTTCACTGTAAAGTTCACCACTTTTGGATAATTGTATTTGATGACACATTAAATCGGTTATTTGTTCCAGATCATTTTCTAAGATATACTGACAGTTGTATCAGATGTAAACATGACCCAACCACAGCTTTATTGAAAATTTTACATTTTCATTTAATTTAACAACTTTTGGATAATTGTATTAGATTAAACCTTAAATCGACCATATTTTATAGATGTTTGTACAGAATGTACACCAAACCTGACATCAGTGTATTGATAATTTTCTCACATTTACTGTTAATTTGACAACTTTTTGATAATTGTAGTTGACATTTTTTGATAATTGTATTTGATGTTACCTTAAATCAGTCATTTGATCAACATAATTTTCTTATATGTATTGACAACTGTATTATAAGTAAACTTGAACCAACCACAGCTTTATTAAAGAATTGCAACATTTTTCAGCAAATTTTTCCACTTTTTGGATAATTGTATTAGATAGAACCTTAAATCGACCATATTTTATAGATATTTGTATAGAATGTACACCAGAGCTGCCATCGCTATATTGATAATTTTTCCACATTTTACTGTAAATTTGACATTTTTTGATAATTGTATTGGATGAAACCTTAAATCGAACATATTCTAAAGATAATTGTGTAGAATGTAATACCAAACCTGCCATCGGTTTAATAATAATTTTTCTACATTTCACTGTAAAGTTCACCACATTTTGGATAATTGTATTTGATGATACATTAAATCGGTCATTTGTTCCAGATCATTTTCTAAGATATACTGACAGTTGTATCAGATGTAAACATGACCCAACCACAGATTTATTGAAAATTTTACATTTTCATTTAATTTAACAACTTTTGGATAATTGTATTAGATTAAACCTTAAATCGACCATATTTTATAGATGTTTGTACAGAATGTACACCAAACCTGACATCAGTGTATTGATAATTTTCTCACATTTTACTGTTAATTTGACAACTTTTTGATAATTGTAGTTGACATTTTTTTGATAATTGTATTTGATGTTACCTTAAATTAGTCATTTGATCAACATAATTTTCTTATATGTATTGACAATTGTATTATAAGTAAACTTGAACCAACCACAGCTTTATTAAAGAATTGCAACATTTTTCAGCAAATTTTTCCACTTTTTGGATAATTGTATTAGATGAAACCTTAAATCGACCATATTTTATAGATATTTGTGTAGAATGTACACCAAAACTGCCATCGGTTTAATAATAATTTTCTATATTTCACTGTAAATTTCACCACTTTTTGATAATTGTATTTTATGATACCTTAAATCTGTCATTTATTCCAGATCATTTTCTTAGATGTACTGACAGTTGTATCAGACATCAACATGAACCAACCACAGGTTTGTTGAAAATTTTACATTTTCAGTTAATTTAACCACTTTTTGATAATTGTATTGATAGAACCTTAAATCGACCAGATTTTATAGATATTTGTGTATATTGTACACCAAAGCTGCCATCGATTTAATAATAGTTTTCTACATTTCACTGTAAATTTCACCACTTTTTGATAATTGTATTTGACAATACCTTAAATCGGTCATTTGTTCCAGATCAATTTTCTGAGATGTGCTGACAGTTGTTTCAGATGTAAACATGAAGCAACCACAGCTTTGTTGAAAATTTTACATTTTTCAGTTAATTTAACCACTTTTTGGATAATTGTATTAGATGAAACCTTAAAGCAACCATATCTTATAGATATTTGTATAGAATGTACACCAGAGCTGCCATCGCTATATTGATAATTTTTCCACATTTTACTGTAAATTTGACATTTTGTTTGATAATTGTATTGGATGAAACCTTAAATCGAACATATTCTAAAGATAATTGTGTAGAATGTAATACCAAACCTGCCATCGGTTTAATAATAATTTTCTACATTTCACTGTAAAGTTCACCACTTTTGGATAATTGTATTTGATGATACATTAAATCGGTCATTTGTTCCAGGTCATTTTCTAAGATATACTGACAGTTGTATCAGATGTAAACATGACCCAACCACAGCTTTATTGAAAATTTTACATTTTCATTTAATTTAACAACTTTTGGATAATTGTATTAGATTAAACCTTAAATCGACCATATTTTATAGATGTTTGTACAGAATGTACACCAAACCTGACATCAGTGTATTGATAATTTTCACATTTTACTGTTAATTTGACAACTTTTTGATAATTGTAGTTGACATTTTTTTGATAATTGTATTTGATGTTACCTTAAATCAGTCATTTGATCAACATAATTTTCTTATATGTATTGACAATTGTATTATAAGTAAACTTGAAACAACCACAGCTTTATTAAAGAATTGCAACATTTTTCAGCAAATTTTTCCACTTTTTGGATAATTGTATTAGATGAAACCTTAAATCGACCATATTTTATAGATATTTGTGTAGAATGTACACCAAAACTGCGATCGGTTTAATAATAATTTTCTATATTTCACTGTAAATTTCACCACTTTTTGATAATTGTATTTTATGATACCTTAAATCTGTCATTTATTCGAGATCATTTTCTTAGATGTACTGACAGTTGTATCAGACATAAACATGAACCAACCACAGCTTTGTTGAAAATTTCACATTTTCAGTGAATTTAACCACTGTTTGGATAATTGTATTAGATGGAACCTTAAATCGACCATATTTTATAGATATTTGTGTAGAATGTACACGAAAACTGCCATCGGTTTAATAATAGTTTTCTATATTTCATTGTAAATTTCACCACTTTTTGATAATTGTATTTGATAATACCTTAAATCGGTCATTTGTTCCAGATCAATTTTCTGAGATGTACTGACAGTTGTTTCAGATGTAAATATGAACCAACCACAGCTTTGTTGAAAATTTTACATTTTTCAGTTAATTTAACCACTTTTTGATAATTGTATTAGATGAAACCTTAAATCGACCATATCTTATAGATATTTGTATAGAATGTACACCAGAGCTGCCATCGCTATATTGATAATTTTTCCACATTTTACTGTAAATTTGACATTTTGTTGATAATTGTATTGGATGAAACCTTAAATCGAACATATTCTAAAGATAATTGTGTAGAATGTAATACCAAACCTGCCATCGGTTTAATAATAATTTTCTACATTTCACTGTAAAGTTCACCACTTTTGGATAATTGTATTTGATGATACATTAAATCGGTCATTTGTTCCAGATCATTTTCTAAGATATACTGACAGTTGTATCAGATGTAAACATGACCCAACCACAGATTTATTGAAAATTTTACATTTTCATTTAATTTAACAACTTTTGGATAATTGTATTAGATTGATCGACCATATTTTATAGATGTTTGTACAGAATGTACACCAAACCTGACATCAGTATATTGATAATTTTCTCATTTTACTGTTAATTTGACAACTTTTTGATAATTGTAGTTGACATTTTTTTTAATAATTGTATTTGATGTTACCTTAAATCAGTCATTTGATCAACATAATTTTCTTATATGTATTGACAATTGTATTATAAGTAAACTTGAACCAACCACAGCTTTATTAAAGAATTACAACATTTTTCAGCAAATTTTTCCACTTTTTGGATAATTGTATTAGATGAAACCTTAAATCGACCATATTTTATAGATATTTGTGTAGAATGTACACCAAAATTGCCATCGGTTTAATAATAATTTTCTATATTTCACTGTAAATTTCACCACTTTTTATAGTTGTATTTTATGATACCTTAAATCTGTCATTTATTCCAGATCATTTTCTTAGATGTACTGACAGTTGTATCAGACATAAACATGAACCAACCACAGCTTTGTTGAAAATTTCACATTTTTCAATGAATTTAACCACTGTTTGGATAATTGTATTAGATGGAACCTTAAATCGACCATATTTTATAGATATTTGTGTAGAATGTACACCAAAACTGCCATCGGTTTAATAATAGTTTTCTATATTTCACTGTAAATTTCACCACTTTTTGATAATTGTATTTGATGTTACCTTAAATCGGTCATTTGTTCCAGATCATTTTCTAAGATGTACTGACAGTTGTATCAGATGTAAACATGAACCAACCACAGCTTTGTTGAAAATTTTACATTTTTCAGTTAATTTAACCACTTTTTGGATAATTGTATTAGATGAAACCTTAAATCGACCATATCTTATAGATATTTGTATAGAATGTACACCAGACCTGCCATCGGTGTATTGATAATTTTTCCACATTTTACTGTAAATTTGACATTTTTTGATAATTGTATTGGATGAAACCTTAAATCGAACATATTCTAAAGATAATTGTGTAGAATGTAATACCAAACCTGCCATCGGTTTAATAATAATTTTCTACATTTGAATGTAAAGTTCACCACTTTTGGATAATTGTATTTGATGATACATTAAATCGGTCATTTGTTCCAGATCATTTTCTAAGATATACTGACAGTTGTATCAGATGTAAACATGACCCAACCACAGCTTTATTAGAAATTTTACACTTTTCATTTAATTTAACAACTTTTGGATAATTGTATTAGATGAAACCTTAAATCGACCATATCTTATAGATATTTGTATAGAATGTACACCAGAGCTGCCATCGCTATATTGATAATTTTTCCACATTTTACTGTAAATTTGACATTTTGTTGATAATTGTATTGATGAAACCTTAAATCGAACATATTCTAAAGATAATTGTGTAGAATGTAATACCAAACCTGCCATCGGTTTAATAATAATTTTCTACATTTCACTGTAAAGTTCACCACTTTTGGATAATTGTATTTGATGATACATTAAATCGGTCATTTGTTCCAGATCATTTTCTAAGATATACTGACAGTTGTATCAGATGTAAACATGACCCAACC
This sequence comes from Mytilus coruscus, assembly GCA_017311375.1. Classification (NCBI taxonomy): domain Eukaryota; kingdom Metazoa; phylum Mollusca; class Bivalvia; order Mytilida; family Mytilidae; genus Mytilus; species Mytilus coruscus. The sequence goes on along the minus strand of JAASAO010002434.1, from coordinate 5,604 downwards.
ACAGATTTATTGAAAATTTTACATTTTCATTTAATTTAACAACTTTTGGATAATTGTATTAGATTGATCGACCATATTTTATAGATGTTTGTACAGAATGTACACCAAACCTGACATCAGTATATTGATAATTTTCACATTTTACTGTTAATTTGACAACTTTTTGATAATTGTAGTTGACATTTTTTTAATAATTGTATTTGATGTTACCTTAAATCAGTCATTTGATCAACATAATTTTCTTATATGTATTGACAATTGTATTATAAGTAAACTTGAACCAACCACAGCTTTATTAAAGAATTACAACATTTTCAGCAAATTTTTCCACTTTTTGGATAATTGTATTAGATGAAACCTTAAATCGACCATATTTTATAGATATTTGTGTAGAATGTACACCAAAATTGCCATCGGTTTAATAATAATTTTCTATATTTCACTGTAAATTTCACCACTTTTTTATAGTTGTATTTTATGATACCTTAAATCTGTCATTTATTCCAGATCATTTTCTTAGATGTACTGACAGTTGTATCAGACATAAACATGAACCAACCACAGCTTTGTTGAAAATTTCACATTTTTCAATGAATTTAACCACTGTTTGGATAATTGTATTAGATGGAACCTTAAATCGACCATATTTTATAGATATTTGTGTAGAATGTACACCAAAACTGCCATCGGTTTAATAATAGTTTTCTATATTTCACTGTAAATTTCACCACTTTTTTGATAATTGTATTTGATAATACCTTAAATCGGTTATTTGTTCCAGATCATTTTTCTGAGATGTACTGACAGTTGTTTCAGATGTAAACATGAACCAACCACAGCTTTGTTGAAAATTTTACATTTTCAGTTAATTTAACCACTTTTGGATAATTGTATTAGATGAAACCTTAAATCGACCATATCTTATAGATATTTGTATAGAATGTACACCAGAGCTGCCATCGCTATATTGATAATTTTTCCACATTTTACTGTAAATTTGACATTTTTTTGATAATTGTATTGGATGAAACCTTAAATCGAACATATTCTAAAGATAATTGTGTAGAATGTAATACCAAACCTGCCATCGGTTTAATAATAATTTTTCTACATTTGAATGTAAAGTTCACCACTTTTTGGATAATTGTATTTGATGATACATTAAATCGGTCATTTGTTCCAGATCATTTTCTAAGATATACTGACAGTTGTATCAGATGTAAACATGACCCAACCACAGCTTTATTAGAAATTTTACACTTTTCATTTAATTTAACAACTTTTTGGATAATTGTATTAGATTAAACCTTAAATCGACCATATTTTATAGATGTTTGTACAGAATGTACACCAAACCTGACATCAGTGTATTGATAATTTTCACATTTTACTGTTAATTTGACAACTTTTTGATAATTGTAGTTGACATTTTTTTGATAATTGTATTTGATGTTACCTTAAATCTGTCATTTGATCAACATAATTTTCTTATATGTATTGACAATTGTATTATAAGTAAACTTGAACCAACCACAGCTTTATTAAAGAATTACAACATTTTCAGCAAATTTTCCACTTTTGGATAATTGTATTAGATGAAACCTTAAATCGACCATATTTTATAGATATTTGTGTAGAATGTACACCAAAACTGCCATCGGTTTAATAATAATTTTCTATTTTTCACTGTAAATTTCACCACTTTTTGATAATACCTTAAATCTGTCATTTATTCCAGATCATTTTCTTAGATGTACTGACAGTTGTATCAGACATAAACATGAACCAACCACAGGTTTGTTGAAAATTTTACATTTTCAGTTAATTTAACCACTTTTGGATAATTGTATTAGATAGAACCTTAAATCGACCAGATTTTATAGATATTTGTGTAGATTGTACACCAAAACTGCCATCGATTTAATAATAGTTTTCTACATTTCACTGTAAATTTAACCACTTTTGGATAATTGTATTTTATGATACCTTAAATCTGTCATTTATTCCAGATCATTTTCTTAGATGTACTGACAGTTGTATCAGACATAAACATGAACCAACCACAGCTTTGTTGAAAATTTCACATTTTTCAATGAATTTAACCACTGTTTGGATAATTGTATTAGATGGAACCTTAAATCGACCATATTTTATAGATATTTGTGTAGAATGTACACCAAAACTGCCATCGGTTTAATAATAGTTTTCTATATTTCACTGTAAATTTCACCACTTTTTGATAATTGTATTTGATAATACCTTAAATCGGTTATTTGTTCCAGATCATTTTTCTGAGATGTACTGACAGTTGTTTCAGATGTAAACATGAACCAACCACAGCTTTGTTGAAAATTTTACATTTTCAGTTAATTTAACCACTTTTGGATAATTGTATTAGATGAAACCTTAAATCGACCATATCTTATAGATATTTGTATAGAATGTACACCAGAGCTGCCATCGCTATATTGATAATTTTCCACATTTTACTGTAAATTTGACATTTTTTGATAATTGTATTGGATGAAACCTTAAATCGAACATATTCTAAAGATAATTGTGTAGAATGTAATACCAAACTTGCCATCGGTTTAATAATAATTTTCTACATTTGAATGTAAAGTTCACCACTTTTTGGATGATTGTATTTGATGATACATTAAATCGGTCATTTGTTCCAGATCATTTTCTAAGATATACTGACAGTTGTATCAGATGTAAACATGACCCAACCACAGCTTTATTGAAAATTTTACATTTTCATTTAATTTAATAACTTTTGGATAATTGTATTTGATTAAACCTTAAATCGACCATATTTTATAGATGTTTGTACAGAATGTACACCAAACCTGACATCAGTGTATTGATAATTTTCTCACATTTTACTGTTAATTTGAAAACTTTTTGATAATTGTAGTTGACATTTTTTTGATAATTGTTTTGATGTTACCTTAAATCAGTCATTTGATCAACATAATTTTCTTATATATATTGACAATAGTACTATAAGTAAAATGAACCAACAACAGTTTTATTAAAGAATTGCAACATTTTTCAGCAAATTTTTCCACTTTTTGTATTAGATGAAACCTTAAATCGACCATATTTTATAGATATTTGTGTAGAATGTACACCAAAACTGCCATCGGTTTAATAATAATTTTCTACATTTCACTGTAAAGTTCACCACTTTTTGATAATTGTATTTGATGATACATTAAATCGGTCATTTGTTTCAGATCATTTTCTAAGATATACTGACAGTTGTATCAGATGAAACATGACCCAACCACAGCTTTATTGAAAATTTTACATTTTCATTTAATTTAACAACTTTTTAGATAATTGTATTAGATTAAACCTTAAATCGACCATATTTTATAGATGTTTGTACAGAATGTACACCAAACCTGCCATCGGTTTGATAAAAATTTTCCTACATTTCACTGAAAACTTGACTTCTTTTCTGATAATTGTAAATGACTACCTTTTGATAATTGTATTTGATGTTACCTTAAATCGGTCATTTGATCAAGATAATTTTCTTAGATGTACTGACAGTTGTATCAGATATAAACATGAACCAACCACAGCTTTGTTGAAAATTTACATTTTTCAGTTAATTTAACCACTTTTAGGATAATTGTATTAGATGAAACCTTAAATTGACCATATTTTATAGATATTTGTAAAGAATGTACACCAAACCTACCATCGGTTTAATAATATTTTTTCCACATTTTACTGTAAGTTTAACCTTTTTGATAATTGTATTTGATGTTACCTTAAATCGGTCATTTGATCAAGATGATTTTCTTATATGTATTGACAATTGTATTGTAAGTAAACTTGAACCAACCACAGCTTTATTACAAAAAATTCCAACATTTTTCAGTTAATTTTACCACTTTTTGGATAATTCATTCAGATGTTACCTTAAATCGACCCTATTCTAAAGATAATTGTATAGACTGTAACACCAAACCTGCCATCGGTTTAATAATAATTTTTCTACATTTGACTGTATGACTAAATTTGACAACTTTTCTGATAATTGTATAAATCGACCATATTTTATAGATGTTTGTATAGAATGTAACACCAAACCTGCTATCTGTTTAATAATAATTTTCTACATTTCACTATAAATTTGACCACTGTTTGACAATTGTAGTTGACGACTTTTTGATAATTGTATTTGATGTTATGACAGTTGTATCAGATATAAATATGAACCAACCACAGCTTTGTTAAAATTTTACATTTTTAGTTAATTTAACATATTTTTGGATAATTGTATTAGATGGAACCTTAAATCGACCATATTTTATAGATGTTTGTACAGAATGTACACCAAACCTGATATCAGTGTATTGATAATTTTCCCACATTTTACTGTTAATTTGACAACTTTTTGATATTTTTAGTTGACAACTTTTTTGATAATTTTATTTGATGTTACCTTAAATCTGTCATTTGATGAACATAATTTTCTAATATGTATTGACAATTGTATTATAAGTAAACTTGAACCAACCACAGCTTTATTAAAGAATTGCAACATTTTTCAGGAAATTTTACCACTTTTTGAACAATTCATTTAGATGTTACCTAAAATCGACCATATTCTAAAGATAATTGTATAGATTGTTACACCAAACCTGCCATCCTTTTAATTGTATTTTTCTACAATTGACTGTAAATTTGACAACTTATTTGATAATTTTATAAATCGACCATATTTTATAGATATTTGTATAAAATTTACACTAGACCTGCCATCGATGTAATGATAATTTTTCTACATTTTACTGTAAATTTTAACACTTTTTGATAATTATATTTGATGATACCTTAAATCGGTCATTTGTTCCAGATCATTTTCTATGATGTACTGACAGTTGTATCAGATGTATTGAATGAAACCTTCAATCGACCATATTTTATAGATTTTTGCATAGAATGTACACCATAGCTGCCCTCGGTGTATAGATAATTTTTCCACATTTTTCAGTTGATTTTACCACTTTAAGGATAATTGTATTAAATGAAACTTCAAATCGACCATATTTTATAGATATTTATATAGAATGTACACCAGAGCTGCCATCGGTGTATTGATAATTTTTCCACATTTTACTGTAAATTTGACAACTTTTTTGATACTTGTATTTGATGTTACCTTAAATCGGTCATTTGATCAAGATGATTTTCTTATATGTATTGACAATTGTATTGTAAGTAAACTTGAACCAACCTTAGCTTTATTGAAAAATTGCAACATTTTCAGTTAATTTTACCACTTTTTGGATAATTCATTCAGATGTTACCTTAAATCGACCCTATTCTAAAGATAATTGTATAGACTGTAACACCAAACCTGCCAGCGGTTTAATAATAATTTTTCCTACATTTCACTGTAAATTTGACCACTTTTCTGATAATTGTATAAATCGGCCATATTTTACAGATGTTTGTATAGAATGTAACACCAAACCTGCTATCTGTTTAATAATATTTTTCTACATTTCACTGTAAATTTGACCACTGTTTGATAATTGTAGTTGACAACTTTTTGATAATTGTATTTGATGTTATGAC
>JAASAO010004148.1:0-18405 GCA_017311375.1 Mytilus coruscus | reverse complement strand
GTTTGAGCTTTTAATTTTGCCATTTTATAAAGGACTTTCCGTTTTGAATTTCCCTTGGATTTCGGTATTTTTGTTATATTTACTTTTTATAATAAAACATTATAAACTAAACCTTGATAAAAACTATTTTGCATTGTTATCATTCCAGTTTAAAATGTACATAAACCCTTGCTAATTTGAAAATGAACCTGCCTTCAAAGGGACTTAACTTTTTTCGTTTTAAAGATAATTAGATAATTAAGTCAATTTGGTTGAGTTCCCCATCCACAGCATAGGTTTCTCTAACAAAAAAGTATTTGAACTACCACTATTCTTAGTTAAGAATGACATCGCCCTGCAAAGACATATTCAGTAAAAAAAAGTATTTGTACTGCCCTAAAATTAACCTCCTCCTTTCCCTCAGATTGATTTTGAACGATCCATAATCTTTGTTACTCAGAATTAAATATATTTTTTGTGTACTCATCGTTTAGACTTTTTGTGGCGATATTGAGACTAACTGTCGTAGTTTTGACTATTATGGAGGCATTATGTATTTTGTAAAAAGCAAAACATTTCTTTCTCAACAATGCTTTATGCTGATGCAACAACTTGGCATTGGTCTGCAAAAATTCAAAATGATAATTATCTAATGTAGACAAGTTTAAAACAATTATCTAGACTAATTGTGAAAAGTTTCATGACTTGTCGAGATAAATATTCGCATAAGTCAAAATACCTGATTTAAGTTGAATTATGGAGATAAGTTATGTCATCTTAGATTTAGCTCGGTGGTAGAAGTAACTAGGCCTTCATTATGTACCAAACACGATCAAATGCTTTTGAAATGTCACAAAACACAAATCGTACATCTTTACCTTTGTCTAGATTTTGGTACTATTTAATCATATATAAGAAGCAGTTTGTTAATAGTCGAGTCTTTCTTTCTGAGAACGGACTGCTGATCGTTCAAAATATCATTATCATGTAACAATATAGTTGTGTAAGTATTTGAAAATAATATTTTCCAAGATGTTACTAAAACAATTTGTAACTGATATCGGTCTATGATTTGTGACATTATCTTGTTCCCCTTTCCCCTTGTAAATGACAGATACAGTTTAGCTAGTTACCAATCCTGACTGTAAGCTTTTATTAAACACCAGAGTTAGTGGTGTAACCAGCGATGAGAAAATTGCTTTAAGAAATTTTGACGAAAGTTTGTCAGGACCTGCCGATTTATTTTTGTTAAGAATTTGAGAGAGACCAATCACATCTTGCTCAGAGACCACTATGTCAGACAGCTCACAGGGCGCCAATGGTGAACCTAGGAATCGAATGTTGGCACAGACAGCAACAAGATGTTCTAAAATGTCTCCATTGAATTTAAAATCTACTAGTAGTACTTCTATTGTTAAATTTACATATATTTTTGACTATTAGCCACCGTTTTGCTTGACTACTGGATCCCAACTATTGTCCCATTAACATATTATATAGATATAAGAAGATGTGGTATGAGTGCCAATGAGACAACTCTCTATCCAAGTCAATATTTATAAAAGTAAACCATTATAGGTCAAAGTACGGTCTTCAACACGGAGCCTTGGCTCACACCGACCAGTAAGCTATAAAGGGCCCCAAAAATTACTAGTGTAAAACCATTCAAACGGGAAAACCAACGGTCTAATCTATATAAAAAACGAGAAACGAGAAACACTTGTGAACCACATCAACAAACGACAACTATTGAACATCAGATTCCTGACTTAGAACAGGTGCAAACAAATGCAGCGGGTTTAAACGTTTTAATGGTACCAAACCTTCACCCTTTTTCTGAAACAATAGTGTAACATCACAACATAGAAAGACACACTATAAAATATCAACTGAAATAGCTTAACTCAATCAAAGGACATATTAACATCAGTGAACATACACTGAACAAATAAATTTGACCTATGATACAATGTAAATATAAAATAAATAAACTAAAGGAAGAATAATAAAAGTTACATGTTATATTGGTATGAAATGTTAAACAATTTAAGAAAAACAATATGCTCGAACAAAAATTTCAGCCATTTGCTTTAAACTTTAAACACAGGTAAATGAAAATAATTTTGTTGTTAGGTATACGTGTACAGTTCCAATAGAGAAAGGACATATTTTACAAAATAAATAATTTTGATGTTCATAGTACGAAATGAAAATTTATAGTAGTACCAAACACTTATCAAAGCTGGTATATAGACCAGATATAACCCTGAATAACATTAAATAACAAAAAGCATTACAATTAGTATCAACAGGTCAAATAAACAAGAAAGTACGATTTGAGAGTACTCGCAGTTATTGACAGCTAGTTAAAAGCCAAAACAATTAATAATAAAAATCATGCATCAGAGACTAAAATCAACTAAAACACATCCCAGGATTTAGTATTTTAACGTCATGGACAGTCAAAGAAGACATGACTTGTGCAATGCCAAAAATAAATGTATCGACAGACAGTAGGATAGTTAGAGTTTAACATCTTTATAGATTTAAAATGAACGTGGGTGTGTCTTTATACATCCCGTTTGAAAAGAATACAAATTTAGTTATGTTTTAATTTGCTGATGACAAAATCGATATTAGTGCCAATGTAAACTATATTCAAAGATCTAATTACAACATTGGTAAGATAACCTTTACTAATAAGTTTATTTAAAGGTTCGATGAGTTTACACTGATCACATAGTGATTTCCGCGCTATAAGTACAATATTACCGTAAAATTTAGGATGTGAAATACCGTTTTTAATCAGTTTTCTACAGGTACAGCCAAATGTACTAATCAATCTTTGTATCTATGAAAGAACTTACGTAATTTATGGTAACGAAATCCCTGACTTAATAATTTACCAGTGATGCATTGATTACGTTCGTTAAAATCTATGACATCACTACACACACGGGCATTACGAACGAGTTGGGATATATAAACACCGTATGATGGAGCCAAAAGAACATCGCCGTCTAAAAAAGGAAAATTAACAATAGGGAATGAAAAATCGTCTCTTTTATCGTAAATTTTCGTATGGAGTTTTCCTTTAGAGATTGAAATGTCCAAATCCAGAAAATATGTCTGTTTGTGTTGCTTACCTAATTGTTTCAATATAACAGAACTATAAACAATTGTCATATAAGTGGGAGGTTTAATTAGCTATAAAACAAGGTTTAACTCACCATTTCTTCGGGAAATGCCTGTACCAAGTCAGAAAGATGACAGTTGTTTTTCACTTGATCCGTATATTGATAACGTTTGATTTTGTCAGTTTCAATTGACTTCCCCCTTTTTGAATATGCCTAAGAGGTTAGTTTTTTGTTATTCCTTTATTTTTGTGCAATATTTAGCTTTATATGTATGTTCAATGGGCTGTTTGCTGTCGTTTGGTGTTCTTTTTTGGCCATGGTGTTGTTCTTATGGTTTCTCATTACAACCCTCTTTTTCTGTCGAATTAGGTATTTCATAAATGGTTCTAGTAAAACGCACATTTTAATGTTTCCTTTCCATGCGTTAGCTCTTTGTCAATTCAGGCGTTATAATTGAAACTTAATCAACAAATTTAAATACAAAAGAGGCTGTCAGAGTGACAGCAAACCGGATTTTCCTGCAGAGGTTGAACCCTGAACAGTTGAGCAAGTATGGACACTATATTTAAGCTTAAAACAGCTCTGAATTTGGATTGTGATTGAATATTTGACACCGCATAGGTTTGTGACTTAAAATGAATGTGGTCAAAGAACTAAAATATTTGAAATTGGACATTCAGCATTTCAAAGAACCCCATAAATTCAATTTTGTTGAATCAAACAAAGTTTAATTTTGGACCCTAATTTGGACCAACTTGAAAACTGGGCCCAAAAATTATATTTAAATACAGGTTTAGATTCAGCATTTGAAAGAACCCTATATATATTTAATTTATGTTGAAATGAAACCACAGGCTAATTTTACCCATAATATTTTCTGTGCAAAGGGAAATAACTCAAACTGGATAAATAGTTCTCTAAAATAAGATACGATGCAATTTTTCAAATTATAATCAATAATATAATAACAACAACCAGTGATGGTTAAGTTCTCTAAAATTAGATATGATTTAACACTCAAACATTGTTAGAATATGCATATCAAAGTACCAAAGAATTCAATTTTGATGAAATTAAACAAAAGTTTAATTTAGGATCCTTTGAACCTCAGTGTGATATTATCTTATTAAATAAATAATGAAAAGAAATACAGGTTTAGATTAAGCATTTCAAAGAACCCAATATATATTCAATTTATGTTGAAATCAAACACAGTTTATTTTGAACCCTGATTTGGACCAACTTGAAAACTGGGCCCAAAATCAGAAATCTAAATATATGTTTATTAATAGACAATATAAGCTTAGTTTTAAAAGGAGTTCACTTCATATAAAAATATATAGCATTCAATAAATTAGTTTTACAGAATAACAAACAAACTTGCCACAAAATTCTTCAAACAATTTACCAAAGAAAAGAAGAAAAAACAAAATTTTATTTATCATTAATACAATGTCTTTTCAAAATCTATAAAACTTATCAGTAACAAGAAATAATTGTAACAGGATGCTGTCACGAAGTCTTCCAAACAAAGCTCCAATAATTCGTCATTCCATGGTCGCCTGACATTAGGCAAAGTTCAGTACAAATTGGTTTGTGATATGCATGAGTGACGCCTATGTATTGACCCTGTATGTCATTCAAATCTTCTTGAAATGACGAACAGGTATATATATGGTTGTTTAGGGGTGGAGATCTCGACCGTTTATAAGTTCTCAAAAGGGGGTGATCCCAGGGACTCGCCCTATATTTCATTTGATTTGTTTTATTGTCCCATACAAGAATATATATGGTTTAGGGGTGGGGATCTCGACCGTTTACAAGTTCTCAAACAGCAGAGGGTGTGGGTGACCCCAGGGGACTCGCCTTTTATTTCATTTGATTTGTTTTATTGTCCCATACAAGAATATATATATTTTCGGGGTGGGGATCTTGACCTCTTAAAAGTTTTCAAAAAGAAGGGGGGTGGGGGTGACCCTCCTGGACTTCCCCTATATTTCATTTGATTTGTTTTGTTGTCCCATACAACAATATATATGGTTTAGGGGTGGGGATCTCGACCGTTTACAAATTCTCAAACAGGAGGGGGTGGAGTGACCCCAGGGGGCTCGCCTTTTATTTCATTTGATTTGTTTTATTGTCCCATACAAGAATATATATGGTTTCAGGGTGGGGATCTTGACCGTTTAAAAGTTTTCAAAAAGAAGGGGGTGGGGGTGAACCGCGGGGACTCCCCCAATATTTCGTTTGATTTGTTTTATTGTCCTATACAAGAATATATATGGTTTAGGGGTGGGGATCTCGACCGTTTACAAGATAAAATAGATATAGGAAGATGTGGTGTGAGTGCCAATGAGACAACTCTCCATCCAAATAACAATTTATAAAAGTAAACCATTATAGGTCAATGTACGGCCTTCAACACGGAGCCTTGGCTCACACCGAACAACAAGCTATAAAGGGCCCCAAAAGTACTAGTGTAAAACCATTCAAACGGTAAAACCAACGGTAAGCACATTCTCAAATTGAAGGGGGTGGGGGTAAGAATATATACATGGTTTAGGGAGACTTCATTATCTACAAAATGTCTAATAATGAACAGCAAATTTCAAACATCATTTATACAATCCTACTAGTAAATTTCAAACTTTATATATACAGTCCTACAGATCTTATCAGGAAACAGAAAATTTTCAAATAAATCTGTCACTCCAATGATTATCATATGCTAAGATATTTTCCAGATCTAATTAATAATGAAAATCATACTTGCAAATATGAAGGGTTGAACAGAACTATGGTTTAACATAGTACTCTAACACTACATATATAATAATTAATAATGTAATTAACTTCAAAGTGTCTAATAATATAGCTTATAATCATCACCACTTAGGAAATAGAAAATTTTCAAATAAATCTGTCACTCCAATTTTTATTTTGAGATAAGACATTTACTATGCTTAGTCATAATATGATAACAAAAGGAAAATATTTAAAAATACCACTTTTGGATATTAAAAATGGCGATAACTCAAAAAGGAGAAATACTAAAATCGTGAAAACTGAACTTGACCTTCATTTATAGTCACAAGAAACAACATATCTAAATTTGAAAAAAAAATCATCACAGCGTTTTCATGTTATTGAAGAGACACTGTTTGGCAGCCGCCCGTCCGCCCGCCCGCCCGCCGTACATCCCCAAATCAATAACCGATATTTCCTTCGAAAATCCGGTTAAAAATAACTTTGTGACAAAAACAAAATAAGTATACACTATTATCATAACTGAAATTCATATATATATTATATGTCTGAATAACTGCCAACGATAAATCTTACAGGGCGATGGATCATATAATAATGATACAGTACACTACACAATATAATATATAATAAGCCAGTCTAAAAGGGTACAACATCACCAAAAAATAACAAAATCATGAACAAATGTTAAATATTTCGGATAACAGATATCTGTCATCAGTATGATTATCAATGATGTAAAGGGAATCCAATCAATCTTTTCTGATTTAACTATAACAATCTTGAAAATTATACAATTGAAACAGAACACAACAACGTACTCTTGAACATTTCTAAAATTTAAAAAATAGGTTAGGTATTTACAACAGAGACTGCATAGATATGCTACTAACAAAAATAGTAATGTGCGATATGAACAGGTATATTTCTAAAATTTCAGCAGTTTGATAATGATTAAAAAACATAATTATTATGAAACAGGTTAAGTAATTGAACGTGGCTGCGTACTTGAACATCCCAAATGAATAGCACCCTTCGATTTAAACTTGTATAATTTTAGAATTGAAGAATAGACAAAGGTAAAGGAATTGCAACAGAGACTGCGTAGTAATATGAAATATAACCCAAGCAATGCGCAAATTAGAACTACACCTTTTCATTGATCCCATTTGGCACACAAATTATCACGAATCAATACGCTGGTAATTCTTTTTTTCCAAATTAATGTTCAGGAGGAGGAATAAATTCCTAACAGCTGTAAGAGTCATGTATTGAAGCCTGAGTTACTGGAAGCAAGTGATGGAAGGGACTCATTCTATGTTTTTTTCATTAATGCCATCTGGGAAAACTGTCCTTAACTTTCTTATCCAAAACCTTTCCACTCACATTTGTTTTACAGTCTTCTTGTCATGCATGCATTAAAACCTTGGGGTTATTGGACATTCGAAACAATGTGCGCAAAATATAGCAAGAAACTTTATTTTACAAATGGTTTATGCAGTCTATGGAAAAACACAAAATGACTGATACATGAAAAAGTATGCAAAAAGTCAAACATGCAATACATATAGTCCTTCAAAGGTTTAACAGGTTACTAGAAATTCAAATACAAAAAATGAAATTGTGATGTCATAAAATCTTGCTATATAGATATAGGAAGATGTGGTGTGAGTGCCAATGAGACAACTCTCCATCCAAATAACAATTTATAAAAGTAAACCATTATAGGTCAATGTACGGCCTTCAACACGGAGCCTTGGCTCACACCGAACAACAAGCTATAAAGGGCCCCAAAAGTACTAGTGTAAAACCATTCAAACGGTAAAACCAACGGTCTAGTCTATATAAAAAACGAGAAACGAGAAACACGTATAAATTACATAAACAAACGACAACTACTGTACATCAGATTCCTGACTTAGGACAGGTGCAAACATTTGCAGCGGGATTAAACGTTTTAATGGTACCAAACCTTCTCCCTTTTCTGAAACAATAGTATAACATCACAACATAGAAAAACACACGATAAAACATCAATTGGAAGGCTTAACTCAATCAAAAACGTAAATTAACAAACTATGAACGAATAAATTCGATCTGTGATACCTGAAAGTAAATACATAGTTAATAAAATATTAGGGACAAACATTCAAGGCCAAAAGCAAACATAACTCATTTGACATTTACGTACGCAAAGAGATTAGCAAATGCTGCAATGAAATTTCAAAAGAAAAGAAAACGTATGTCCTCTGAAGACAATTTTCCGATGTAAAGGTAATAAAGAATGGTCATCGGGGAAAAATTATATCAACCGTTGGCACCCGTCATGCTGTTCATGTCATGTACATAGTCACGTTCTGTTAATTTCATCGGGGGAAAGAGAACAGCATTATGGTAACGACAATTGGAACATATTTGTGTGACACAGGTATTCCATAATAGTCAGTCATATTATGATGGCGTCAGTATGGGTCTTCTATAATTGTTCATGATAACTAAAACAAGGACAAACAAATCTCTAAAATGAAGTAAAGGAAATAGCTTACACTAAGAGTAAATAAACGATAAATCCTTCTTTTCTTTTAAATCAGTATATTTATCATACAATTATGTTCTTGGCGATTTTTATATGGTTTTCTAATTGTGCTAGATTCTTTCTTAAAACAAGTTTAATGTCTTACGTTGCATTTTAAATGTTAACTCTTCTGTACCATGCCGGTTCTCTGCTTTAACGACATACAGTTGGGTGCAGACCAAGCATTACATTAAGTAAACGCACGTTAACGCCGCGTGCACATATTCCGTTAGTTCACTTCAATTTTCGCGTTTACTAGTAAACGCGCGTTTACTATAATTAAGTTAACTTGGTCAAAATGGAAATTTCAATGTCTACCCGAGTAAACGCGCGTTTACTCTGTGTCCGTTTAGTAAGTAGTAAACGGGCGTTTACTTCAGATTTCACAAGTTGATTTTACGTGCACTTAAAAGTAAACGGGCGTTTACTACAGATTGGACAACTTTATTATTACGTGCACTTGAAAGTAAACGCGCGTTTACTTTTCGCGTTAACTGATTGTGTAAATTAAGAAATAAACAGCGTGTTTATTTGTACATTTGTTTTATTAAAACGACTTTTATCTTAATATTTTACGTATATGTATTTAAAACCAGAACAATTCAAAATCAGTTTTAATTCGAAATATTTAAAAGAAAGAATTTAAAATCAGTTCCAATAACTTCACTGAGTAGCAGATTTGCTATTTTTCCTTTAAAAAAGTTACATGTACAAAAATCGAGCCGTAAACCTCATTATTGTATGCTGCTACACTAATAAAGCAGAATAACACCATAAAAAATCTTGTTATCGGGATATATCAGTTTGTTTTGGGGATATTACGTTTTTCTTGTATTTCTCGGGAAATCGTGGTACCCGATAGATAGGTTATCCAACACTTCGAAAAAATATTTTTATATGATGGGATATAAACATCATGGTTTTCGTTGCTTCGTTCCCTAACAAACTTATCCGTAACGATTATATATGATATCGGGGACGTCCGAAAAATATACTCGTTCTGAATATGAAAATTGCCCTGGACGCTAGGCTTCAAACGAAATCAATAAACCGACAAAATAAATTAACAGTACTCTTTTCTAAGAAGAGAACTTTTAATACTTTTCATTATAAATTACATGAATCAGTCATGTCAGTGTTGGACGAAGCCTTTATTTATTAATTTTTTTTTAAATACAAACCATCCAGAACTACTGACTTTAGTGACAGTTCATTATGCAACTATAATGATTTCAAATTGCAAATATGGTCAGTTTAGGTAAATGCGGACAAATAATTGTGTTATATGAGTCAGTCTGAGGTATAAAAACTACTTATATTTTTCCATATTTGTTTACGATTCAATATTTTGAATAAAAAGACCTCATGCTGGCACTATAAATTGATGCAAACCAAATATTTTAGTCATTGTATTCCAATATTGCTGTCATTTGTATTATACAACCCATCCTGATATCAAAATATAACTGATTTACTATACCGCTATAAAAATTTTCATAATAAAGTCCAAATTTGGTCAACTTTGGTTGACGCGGACAAATAATTTTGTTATACGAGTCAGTCTGAGGTATGAAAACTACTGATATTTGTTAACGATTCAATATTTTGAATAAAAAGAGGAGATGCTGGCACTATAAATTGATGCAAACCAAATTTTTTAGTCATTGTATTCCAATATTGCTGTCAGTTGTATTATACAACCCATCCTGATATCAAAATATAACTGATTTACTATGCCGCTATAAAAATTTTCATAATAAAATCCAAATTTGGTCAATTTTGGTTGACTCAGAAGAATAATTCTGTTATACAAGTCAGTTTGAGGTATGAAAACTACTGATATTTGTTTACGATTTAATATTTTGAATAACAGGAGGACATGCTGGCATTATAAATTGATGCGAACCAAATTTTTTAGTTATTTTTTTTCCAATATTGCTGTCATTTGTATTATACAAGCCATCCTGATATAAAAATATAACTGATTTACTATTGCGCTATACAAAATTTCATAATAGAGTGCAAATTTGGTCAAATTTAATTGACGCGGACAAATAATTTTGTAATACAAGTCAGTCTGAGGTATGAAAACTACTGATATTTATTTACAATTAAATATTTTGAATAACAAGAGGACATGCTGGCACTATAAATTGATGCGAACCAAAATTTTTAGTTATTTTTTTCCAATATTGCTGTCATTTGTATTATACAAGCCATCCTGATATAAAAATATAACTGATTTACTATTGCGCTATAAAAAATTTCATAATAAAGTGCAAATTTGGTCAATTTTAATTGACGCGGACAAATAATTTTGTTATACGAGTCAGTCTGAGGTATGAAAACTACTGATATTTATTTACAATTTAATATTTTGAATAAAAAGATGACATGCTGGCACTATAAATTGATGCAAACCAAATATTTTAGTCATTGTATTCCAATATTGCTGTCATTTGTATTATACAACCCATCCTGATATCAAAATATAACTGATTTACTATACCGCTATAAAAATTTTCATAATAAAGTCCAAATTTGGTCAATTTTGGTTGACGCGGACAAATAATTTTGTTATACGAGTCAGTCTGAGGTATGAAAACTACTGATATTTGTTAACGATTCAATATTTTGAATAAAAGAGGAGATGCTGGCACTATAAATTGATGCAAACCAAATTTTTAGTCATTGTATTCCAATATTGCTGTCAGTTGTATTATACAACCCATCCTGATATCAAAATATAACTGATTTACTATGCCGCTATAAAATTTCATAATAAAATCCAAATTTGGTCAACTTTTGGTTGACTCAGAAGAATAATTTTGTTATACAAGTCAGTTTGAGGTATGAAAACTACTGATATTTGTTTACGATTTAATATTTTGAATAACAGGAGGACATGCTGGCACTATAAATTGATGCGAACCAAAATTTTTAGTTATTTTTTCCCAATATTGCTGTCATTTGTATTATACAATCCATCCTGATATAAAAATATAATTGATTTATTATTGCGCTATAAAAATTTTCATAATTAAGTGCAAATTTGGTCAATTTTAATTGACGTGGACAAATAATTTTGTTATACAAGTCAGTCTGAGGTATGAAAACTACTGATATTTATTTACAATTAAACATTTTGAATAAAAAGAGGACATGCTTGCACTATAAATTGATGCGAACCAAATTTTTTAGTTATTTTTTTCCAATATTGCTGTCATTTGTATTATACAAGCCATCCTGATATAAAAATATAACTGATTTACTATTGCGCTATACAAAATTTCATAATAGAGTGCAAATTTGGTCAATTTTAATTGACGCGGACAAATAATTTTGTAATACAAGTCAGTCTGAGGTATGAAAACTACTGATATTTATTTACAATTAAATATTTTGAATAACAAGAGGACATGCTGGCACTATAAATTGATGCGAACCAAAATTTTTAGTTATTTTTTTCCAATATTGCTGTCATTTGTATTATACAAGCCATCCTGATATAAAAATATAACTGATTTACTATTGCGCTATACAAAATTTCATAATAAAGTGCAAATTTGGTCAATTTTAATTGACACGGACAAATAATTTTGTTATACGAGTCAGTCTGAGGTATGAAAACTACTGATATTTATTTACAATTTAATATTTTGAATAAAAAGATGACATGCTGGCACTATAAATTGATGCGAACCAAATTTTTTAGTCATTGCATTCAAATATTGCTGTCAGTTGTATCATATAACCCATCCTGATATCAAAATATAACTGATTTACTATGCCACTATAAAATTTTTATAATAAAGTCCAAATTTGGTCAATTTTGGTTGACACGGACAAATAATTTTGTTATACGAGTCAGTCTGAGGTATGAAAACTACTGATATTTGTTAACGATTCAATATTTTGAATAAAAAGAGGACATGCTGGCACTATAAATTGATGCAAACCAAAATTTTTAGCTATTTTTTTCCAATATTGCTGTCATTTGTATTATACAAGCCATCCTGATATAAGAATATAACTGATTTACTATTGCGCTATAAAAAATTTCATAATAAAGTGCAAATTTGGTCAATTTTAATTGACGCGGACAAATAATTTTGTTATACGAGTCAGTCTGAGGTATGAAAACTACTGATATCTATTTACAATTAAATATTTGAATAAAAAGAGGACATGCTGGCACTATAAATTGATGCGAACCAAAATTTTTAGTTATTTTTTTCCAATATTGCTGTCATTTGTATTATACAAGCCATCCTGATATAAAAATATAACTGATTTACTATTGCGCTATAAAAAATTTCATAATAAAGTGCAAATTTGGTCAATTTTAATTGACGCGGACAAATAATTTTGTTATACGAGTCAGTCTGAGGTATGAAAACTACTGATATTTATTTAGAATTTAATATTTTGAATAAAAAGATGACATGCTGGCACTATAAATTGATGCGAACCAAATTGTTTAGTTATTGTATTCCAATATTGCTGTCAGTTGTATTATACAACCCATCCTGATATCAAAATATAACTGATTTACTATGCCACTATAAAAATTTTCATAATAAAGTCCAAATTTGGTCAATCTTGGTTGACACGGACAAATAATTTTGTTATACGAGTCAGTCTGAGGTATGAAAACTACTGATATTTATTTACAATTTAATATTTTGAATAAAAAGATGACATGCTGGCACTATAAATTGATGCGAACCAAATTTTTTAGTCATTGTATTCAAATATTGCTGTCAGTTGTATTATACAACCCATCCTGATATAAAAATATAACTGATTTACTATGCCGCTATAAAAATTTTCATAATAAAGTCCAAATTTGGTCAGTTTTGGTTGACGTGGACAAATAATTTTATTATACGAGTCAGTCTGAAGTATGAAAACTACTGATATTTGTTAACAATTCAATATTTTGAATAAAAAGAGGACATGGTGGCACTATAAATTGATGGGAACCAAATTTTTTAGTCATTGTATTCCAATATTGCTGTCAGTTGTATTATACAACCCATCCTGATATAAAATATAACTGATTTACTATTGCGCTATAAAAATTTCATAATAAAGTGCAAATTTGGTCAATTTTAATTGACGGGACAAATAATTTTGTTATACGAGTCAGTCTGAGGTATGAAAACTACTGATATTTATTTACAATTTAATATTTTGAATAAAAGATGACATGCTGGCACTATAAATTGATGCGAACCAAATTGTTTAGTTATTGTATTCCAATATTGCTGTCAGTTGTATTATACAACCCATCCTGATATCAAAATATAACTGATTTACTATGCCACTATAAAAATTTTCATAATAAAGTCCAAATTTGGTCAATCTTGGTTGACACGGACAAATAATTTTGCTATACGAGTCAGTCTGAGGTATGAAAACTACTGATATTTATTTACAATTTAATATTTTGAATAAAAGATGACATGCTGGCACTATAAATTGATGCGAACCAAATTTTTAGTCATTGTATTCAAATATTGCTGTCAGTTGTATTATAGAACCCATCCTGATATAAAATATAACTGATTTACTATGCCGCTATAAAATTTTCATAATAAAGTCCAAATTTGGTCAGTTTTGGTTGACGTGGACAAATAATTTTATTATACGAGTCAGTCTGAAGTATGAAAACTACTGATATTTGTTAACAATTCAATATTTTGAATAAAAAGAGGACATGGTGGCACTATAAATTGATGGGAACCAAATTTTTTAGTCATTGTATTCCAATATTGCTGTCAGTTGTATTATACAACCCATCCTGATATTAAAATATAACTGATTTACTATGCCACTATAAAATTTTCATAATAAAGTCCAAATTTGGTCAATTTTGGTTGACACGGACAAATAATTTTGTTATACGAGTCAGTCTGAGGTATGAAAACTACTGATATTTGTTAACGATTCAATATTTTGAATAAAAAGAGGACATGCTGGCACTATAAATTGATGCGAACCAAATTTTTTAGTCATTGTATTCAAATATTGCTGTCAGTTGTATTATACAATTCATCCTGATATCAAAATATAACTGATTTACTATTGCGCTATACAAAATTTCATAATAAAGTGCAAATTTGGTCAATTTTAATTGACACGGACAAATAATTTTGTTATCTGAGTCAGTCTGAGGTATGAAAACTACTGATATTTATTTACAATTAAATATTTTGAATAAAAAGATGACATGCTGGCACTATAAATTGATGCCAACCAAATTTTTTAGTCATTGTATTCCAATATTGCTGTCAGTTGTATTATACAACCCATCCTGATATCAAAATATAACTTATTTACTATGCCGCTATAAAAATTTTCATAATAAAGTCCAAATTTGGTCAGTTTTGGTTGACGCGGACAAATAATTTTATTATACGAGTCAGTTTGAAGTATGAAAACTACTGATATTTGTTAACGATTCAATATTTTGAATAAAAGAGGAAATGCTGGCACTATAAATTGATGCGAACCAAAATTTTAGTTATTTTTTTTCCAATATTGCTGTCAGTTGTATTATACAACCCATCCTGATATCAAAATATAACTGATTTACTATTGCGCTATAAAATTTTTCATAATAAAGTGCAAATTTTGTCAATTTTATTTGACACGGACAAATAATTTTGTTATACGAGTCAGTCTGAGGTATGAAAACTACTGATATTTGTTAATGATTCAATATTTTGAATAAAAAGAGCAGATGCTGGCACTATAAATTGATACCAAATTTTTTAGTCATTGTTTTCCAATATTGCAGTCATTTGTATTATACAGTCCCTCCTGATCTATAAATATGACTAAATTTATAAATTATATAACTGTGATTTACTGTGCGGCTATATAGATTTACTTGGTGAACGAAATATGGTCAGTTTTAGTTAATGAGGTCAAATAATTTTATTATACGAGTCATCCTGAGTAAGACAGTCTGAGATGTGAAACTGCTGGATTTTGGTGATAATTTAATTATTTGAATAAAAAAAAAGACATGCTTGAACTCTTTATTTGTGCAGAAAAAGAAATTTACTATGATTAATTTGAATTAATTGAAGAGGTGTAATAACATTATTGATTAAATGTAATCGTCAATATGTGAATCGAAAATGAACAGTTGGTCATTTAATTATGCTGTACTTTATTATTTGATATTTAAGGTCAGTGTATCCAGGATACGATGTCATTTTGCGTTAACGCGCGTTTACTACACACAGTAAACGTGCGTTTACTTTTGACGAAACTAAAAGACTCGCCTTTTTTCACGTTAACGCGGAAGTAAACGCGAAAGTAAACGCCCGTTTACTCTTTATAAAATTAGAAGACGCGCCGATTTTGCGTTAACGCGGAGGTAAACGCGAAAGTAAACGCCCGTTTACTTTTCATGTCTACTGAAATTTCGGAGTAAACGCACAGTTAACGCGGCGTTTACTTGAAGTGCACGCGAGTAAACGCCGCGTTAACTTTTTCGGCCCGTCTACATGTAATGCTTGGTCTGCACCCAACTGTAAGTTCCAAGGTCGCGGATCGGTAGGGTAATATCAGAGATTCCTAACCCATTCAATTCCATTCCTTCATCTGGATAGAAATTATCTTCATTGCGGATTGGCTCACTGTAGAAGTAGAATCTTTGTAGAGAAACTGATTCTCCTGCTAATCGCTCTCTTCCATTTTCAGTTACCTTCCACCTGGTAACCATGGATCAAAATAACCTAATCATAAATATACCAAGCGTGTGTGAGTTATACCAATATTCAGTTACCTTCAAACAAGTAACAGGTGGATCATAATAACCTAATTATAAATATACTTATAGAAATAAGAAGAGATGTGGTATGATTTCCAATGAGACAACTCTCAACAAGAGAACAAATGACACAAAATTAACATCTATATGTCACCGTACGGCCCTCAACAATAGGCAAAGAGTACCGATATTCAGTTACCTCCCACCAAGTAACAAGTGGATCATTATAACCAAATTATAAATAAACTAAGCATGAGTAATACCGATGTTCACATAATGTATCATGATACATTAAAAAACGACAATATCAATATTGGATTGAAAACAAGCAGAATCGTATCCATTCCCAGTGGATCAATGCCTGATAGAAATGTTCTATACTTATAGGTTAAATGGTTGGTTTATCAGCGGATCAATGAACTTCCCTGATAGACATGTTATATCACTATGTAGGACTATTGGAAGTGTTGAGCACCCAATTTTGGACTTCCCTTGATTGCACGTTACATCACAGTCCCAGGATGGGAGGATAGTTAACAACAGAACGATGGACTTCTAAATCCTCATATAGGCATGATACATCACTGATCCAGGTAAAGAGTTGTTCCATTGTTGATGGCCGTAAGGTAACCTATAGCTTACCACCATTTCATTTGGTTTCTTGTGGATAGTTATCTCATTGGTCATCATATGATTGATTGATTTTTGCTTGCTTCAAGAGAACAAATTAACAATACATGAAATATATATATGTCATATAATAGAAATCGCCAGGGGCGACGGACATGAAATTTGAACTGCCATTGGAAAAAGAAGGTAAATTGAATTGGGACTATGATTTAGCCTTACAACAGAGATCTACAGACCCCTCAAACAGTTTGAATATAGCTTATAATTTATACATCCCGCAAAGTCAAACGGACGTGCTTCCTTAGTTTGGATTTTACTGGCGGTCGACAGAAGACCAAACTGACCATATTTATTGTCCCCAGCTACCTTTAGTGTGTTTGTCATCATATCCTGATTAAAAATGAATTGCATCTAGTAATAATTGTCAAGTGCATACTAACTTTTATTTAATACAAGATGACATGAGGATGGGTCCTTTCTGATATGTAAAATTCATAAATTAAAATATAAATATATCTCATCCTCTTTATATTGAGAAAATTAAGAAATGTTTCCTCTTTTTATAAGTAAATACGTTAAAATTGCACATCTGCGGATTTAACAATTTCCTCAGATGACAGCGTTAGTCCGAGTATTCCTGTCATGAATAACTGCATCTCAAGGAAAATAACATTTGCATTCTTTTTAGTATACAGTGTATAATAATAAAACTTTATCTTATATGTAACGTGTTTACGGAAAGTCCGAAATTGGACTCATTTTTCCGAATTTATTTCGATCATTGACACAATTAGACCGTTTCTGCCGGGTTGTCCGTGCAATGTTCAAAGAGTCAAAACATTACGTATCAAACTTTATTATTAGCTACGAGAACAGAATGTAGACCACTTTTTATCTTAAAAGATCTTTTAAAATGAACAAAGAGTTTTAAAATAGAATTGTTTTTATTGACACATAGGATTCACTAGTTTTATATGCAATTCATTTTTCATGTTTCTTCATTACATTTGTATATTTAATCTTATAAAGTAATGAATATATCACAATGTCATGCGTCTGTTACATACAATAAATGGGGCCGTCATATCCTGTCTGAAAATCGTTGTGTTTCAACATAAACAAAATTAAAAAATACATTTTTTAAATGAATGCGTTCAAAGTACTTTTCTAGACCTTCATCGGTAAGCAATATTGCAAAAAGTTAAAATCTTAAGATGTAAGCTTGTACTAAACCACATGAAGAGCTATATGATCAAGAGGGACCTAACATAATTACCAAAACACGTGACGAGCTCTATGACCAAGAGGGACCTCACATAATCACCAAAACAAGTGACGAGCTCTATGACCAAGAGGGACCTTACATAATCACCAAAACACGTGACGAGCTCTATGACCAAGAGGGACCTAACATAATCACCAAAACACATGAAGAGCTCTATGACCAAGAGAACTATATGAGAAAGAGGGACCTTAGATCATTGGCAAAACACATGAAGAGCTATATGACCAAGAGGGACCTTACATGA
>JAASAO010002126.1:0-17689 GCA_017311375.1 Mytilus coruscus | reverse complement strand
GAGACAACAACCCGACCAAAGAGCAGAAAACAACCGAATGCCACCAATGGGTCTTCAACACAGCGAGACAATCCCGTACCCGGAGGCGGGCTTCAGCTGGCCCCTAAACAATAATGTGTACTAGTTCAGTGAAAATGGATGTCACACTAAACCCCAAAACATATTAATGAACTAAAATAAAAAAAACATACAAGATTAACAAAGGCCAGAAGCTCCTGACTTGGGACAGGCGCAAAAATGCGGCTGGGTTAAGCATGTTTTGTGAGTTCTCAACCCTCCCCCGATACCTCTAGCCAATGTAGAATAAACAAACACACAGCAATACGCACAGTAAATCAGAGTTTAAAAGAAGTCCGAGTCCGATGTCAGAATAGGTAACAAAAGAAACTAAGAAAAATGACAATGATACATAAATTAACAAAGGACTACTAGCAGTTACTGACATGCCAGCTACAGACCTCAATTAAACTGATTGAAAGATTATGCCTTCATCATATGAAAATCAAGCAAAATCCCTCCCGTTAGGGGTTTAGTATCGTACCATCATAAAATATATGAGAAGAACATAACCCGTATCATGCTAACAACTGGTTTTAGAATAAATGTGTTTATTTCCGATGCAAAGACCCTATGAGTGATTCAATATTAATATCAAAATATGCCATCTTTGATGACCTGACAACAGTATCGTAACTATATCTTTCTGAATAAGTCCGTTTAAAGGTTTGATTAGCTTTTGAGGTTAATGCCGACATTTTTGTGCTTTGTATAGTATATTACCATAAAAATTGGATGTGAAATACCTGAACGTATAAGATGTCTGCATGTTGATTTACATTTACGAATGATGTCCTTGTACCGATGATAAAATTTAGTAAATGTTTTGACTAGTTTGTGATATCGAAAACCCTGGTGTAATAATGTTTTAGTAATACAGAGATTGCTTTCGTTAAAATCAAATACGTTGTTACATACACGAGCGAATCGAACAAGATTAGATATATAACACCATAAGATGGTGACAAGGAACGTCACCATCTAAGAATGGATAATTAACAATAGGAAATGAAAAATCCTCTCTTTTATCATAAATTTTGGTATTGAGCTTCCCGTTAAAGATATAAATATCAAGATCCAGGAAAGGGCAGTGTTCAGTGTTAGTATTAGCTTTATTTAAAGTCAGTTCAGCAGGATAAATCTCTTAAGTGTACACACTGAAGTCGTCATTATGGAGAGCCAATATATCATCCAAATATCTAAAAGTGTTATTAAATTTTTGTATCAGATGTTGTTTCGATGGGTCTTTGCTGATTTTAATCATAATTTGTAACTCATAACAATACAGAAACAGGTCCGCAATAAGTGGTGCACAGTTAGTCCCCATTAGAAATACGATATAACTTGACGATATACGGAATCTCCATAGCGAACAAAAATGTTATCTAGTAGTAAAAATTCAAGTGCAGTTATCGTATCAAAACAGGTCCAATTGACATAGTTCTTTTGTTTGTTGTTACTAAAAAATGACCTAAAGGAGTTTGAACATAGTACATTTATAACTGTATCACAAAAGTTATAGGAACTGTCCATGTTATTACATGTACGTAACATTTATTTTGAAATATCTGGTTCAACCTGAATAACTGATATATTATTTTATTTATATCAGTGAGCTTATATGGCAAAACAGATAAAAGTAGTATAGTTCGATATTCATCGTTCAGATTACAGCTTCCGTTAATTGTTCTATTATAGGAAACACCATACTGGTCCCAGTACCGATGCCTATCATGGTACCAGCAAGTTATCCTGTGAACGAAAATCATAAGAATGGTTTGAAAGATCTGATGTCTTTGTTAAAAACCACAAGACCTGGTTACGGACAGGGCAATAAATTCAAACCAGGACATAAACACTACGCATTTCCTGGTCGATACGTAGTGAAGACCCAACACAAGTATTAGATTAAGGACATGTATACTCTTGATTGTAAAATCATTAGTAAATAAAATGTCAGTATAAACATTTGACTTTTCTTTTTCACTTCACATGAACAGACTTATGTGAATGCAGCACATGATATTTGAATTGCATTGGTATAACACATGTCATTTATTTATACACAATTTAGTACATAAAAGGCTGTAAGTATAGTATCTCGTTTAGAAAAAGAACGTATTCCTGAACCACAGAACAGCAATAAAAGCGCTGTTCCTTTGCTGTTTGTTTATTTTTTGTTTTACTGTGCATGTACTGATTTTGTGTCATGGATGGATACCCTATATTCTTTGTTTTTCTATTATAATCATAATAGCGTTCACAATTTTCAATGACTAAAAACTCTTTGTTCAATAGCTTCCTTGTAAAAGTACCCTTCTATCAAGGAAACCATGACAGGAAATGCAAGCGCTGGACTGAATATCGTATCAAATGGAAGAACATTTACTTCATTAAGGCGCTAATAAAATGCTGCTACACAGCAATGGATAGCATGCGAAAATTGAAACCATTTGCATTGTCGTAAAGTATAGTTCTCAAACAATATCAAGTGTAAATGTTAGATTTAAGTTGAAATGTGTGGCAGACCAAACAGTATCTGTTGCATCCTATATTTTGAATTCAATGGAATGAAAAAAAAACTTATTGGAAAAAAGACGTATTATTCTGCTTGTTAGTAAATTTTTCGGCGTTTGATTTATCACTTCCGGAAATTTTCTGGGAATATTTTATTTTTTCTCATCATTGATTATTTTTACCTGATGTTTTTATAACAAAAGTAACGCAACGGGTGTCAATAGTTGAACATGAACTGTTAACCCTTCAGGAACACCTTAAACGCCTATTTGTATGTTGCTGTCGTGTTGCTCAGTTTTGAGCTTTAGTCTTGTTTTTATCTGCATCATGATCTGTACCACTGCATCGAGTGTGAAACGAGTGTGATTTCTCCAATTGAGACAATAAAAGAGAGATGAAGGATACCAAAGGGAGATTTAAACCCACAAGTTGAAAATGAACTGACAACGCCATGGTTAAAAAGAAAAAGACAAACAGACAAACAACAGTATACAAAACACAACATAGAACATCAATGACTGAGCTGCACGAGCCCCACCAAAAACTGGTGGTGATCTCAGGTGCCCGGGAAAGGTAGGCAGATCCAGATCCACATGTTGCACCCGTCGTGTTGATTATGTTAGTACAACCCCGTAATAAGTCTAAATCGGAACTCTTGGTTTAATAGCTTTCTTGTAAGCAAAACCCTCTACAACGGAAATCATGTCAGGAAATTTAAAAAAAAATAAAAACTTAATCTTTAAAATATATTTTGTAAATATGGGAAATCATCATGGGAATATCATGAATTCACACCACAATATACTACATTCACTTCGAGAGAAAAAAACCAAAGCAAAGGAACTGTTACATTAGTCTTATTCCTGAGTATAAGTTAGATTTTTAAACATGTAATTCATTGAATTTTCAAGCACTAATTTGAACGAATATACAAAAGATTTATTATTAACAATTTCAGATATCTCACATTTATTCTTATGGTTGATTTTCGACCTCAACTACCTACTTATCAGGTGGTTAAGTACTTCGAGCCTTTTTTTTTATTAATTGCAAGCATTCTTTCATACATTATAATATGTTATTTATTGTTTTTGTGTTTTTTAAAACCTATTATACTTTTATTATAAAGTGAATTGCCTTTTCTGTACTGTTTCATATAGATTTTATTATTAATAATCTACTGCTCAGGATTAATAAGCGGAGGAAAAAGATCTAAAAAAGTTAACCCTGCAACATTTCATGTGATTGTCTCAAGTCGGGAATATATGTATGTATATTCATATTTTCCTATACCGGTATTTAGAAAATTAAGTTTTATAATTGCAGATCTTTGAAGTGATCGATAGATACTGTTGAGTTAAATTAGTTTCTAAAAACTTGGTACGTTTTAGAAATTTAAGCATTGAGTTGCTGCATGGCTACTGTTAAAGATTGTATGTTAAACTCGAGATGTCTGTTGGTGGGTTTGTAGTATGGTAACTGTCTGTTAAAGATTGTATGTTGTCCTCTAGATGTTTGTTGGTTGTGTTTGTAGTACTGTTACTGTCTGTTAAAGATTGTATGTTGCCCTCGAGATGTCTGTTGGTTGTGTTTGTAGTAGGGTAACTGTCTGTTAAAGATTGTATGTTGCCCTCTTGATGTCTGTTGGTTGTGTTTGTAGTTGGGTTACTGTCTGCTAAAGATTGTATGTTGCCCTCTTGATGTCTGTTGGTTGTGTTTGTAGTAGGGTAACTGTTTGTTAAAGATTGTATGTTGCCCTCTAGAGGCTGTTGGTTGTGTTTGTAGTAGGGAATCTGTCTGTTAAAGACTGTATGTTGTCCTGGAGATGTCTGTTGGTTGTGTTTGTAGTAGGGTTACTGTCTGTTAAAGATTGTATGTTGCCCTCTAGATGTCTGTTGGTTGTGTTTGTAGTAGGGTTACTGTCTGTAAAGATTGTGTGTTGCCCTCGAGATGTCTGTTGGTGGGTTTGTAGTATGATAACCGTCTGTTAAAGATTGTATGTTGTCTTCTAGATGTCTGTTGGTTGTGTTTGTAGTAGGGTAACTGTATGTTAAAAAGTAAAATCACAAAAATACTGAACTCCGAGGAAAATTCAAAAAGAAAAGTCCCTAATCAAATGGCAAAATCAAAAGCTCAAACACATCAAACGAATGGATAACAACTGTCATATTCCTGACTTGAAACAGGCATTTTCTTATGTAGAAAATGGTGGATTGAACCTGGTTTTATAGCTAGCTAAACCTCTCACTTGTATGACAGTCGCATCAAATTCCATTATATTGACAACGATGCGTGAACAAAAAAAAAACAGACACAATAGGTAAAAATGTAAAGATTGTATGTTGCCCCCGAGATGTCTGTTGGTTGTTTTTGAAGTAGGGTAACTGTCTGTTAAAGATTGTTTGTTGCCCTCTAGACGTCTGTTGGTTGTTTTGTTTTTGTAGTAGGGTAAGTGTCTGTTAAAGATTGTATGTTGCCCTCTAGATGTCTGTTTGTTATTTTTGTAGTAGGGTTACTGTCTGTTAAAGATTGTATGTTGCCCTCGAGATGAATGTTGGTGGGTTTGTAGTATGGTAACTGTCTGTTAAAGATTGTATATTGCCCTCGAGATGTCTGCTGGTTGTTTTTGTAGTACTGTAACTGTCTGTTAAAGATTGTATGTTGCCCTCTAGATGTTTGTTGGTTATTTTTGTAGTAGGGTTACTGTCTGTTAAAGATTGTATGTTGCCTTCGAGATGTCTGTTGGTGGGTTTGTAGTATAGTAACTGTCTGTTAAAGATTGTATGTTGCTCTCTAGATGTTTGTTGGTTGTGTTTGTAGTAGGGTTACTGTCTGTTAAAGATTGTATGTTGCCCTGTAGAGGTCTGTTGGTTGTTTGTATAGTAGGGTTACTGTTTGTTAAAGATTGTTTGTTGTCCTCGATATGTCTGTTGATATCTCCATATCTCCTTTCATTCATGATACTTTAAATGATACGTGTAATGGATGCTAATCAATTATTGTATATGATATTGAATATACATAAATGACACTATACGTAAATGGTGAATCGAATAAAGTAATACCTGTAACATACAATTAGTTTCTATGTCGTGGTCAATTATTTGTCTCATGAATAAAAACAACACAAATTTAGAATTGGTGAATTTGTCATGGCTTTAATTTTACAACAACATCATAACAACAATCAGATTTTCAAGAGGCCAAAGAATAAATCATTCAATGACAATATAATTATGTTTTTTATGATTCAGTAAAGGGCAACAAGCACTGAAGAAATGGTAACTGGGCCTCCAGAACCTAATTAAGATAAATTCCGCCATACACATTGGTTGTTCAAATGGATCACAGCACCGTCCATCAAATGTCATAATGATCAAATTATTATTCTTCAAAGCCATGACGATTTGGTAAAGACTGCATACAAAATCTGGGTTATTTTGTCCTTCCACTCCGTCAAAATTGTGTTAAACAATGACACAATATGTCCGAAACAACTGGTTTTATTATTGTCGAAATTTCCGCCTTTTAAATGCACGAGCTAATTGCGTAACGCTTATGTACAAACAAAATATATATACTAGTCAACAAAAGAAACGGTACAAGGCAATGTATTTTCCATATATAATGAAATTGGATACACTGTACCAAGGTAAATAATTGCCCAATTGGTCTAATATTTACAGAGTGTTATTTTCTTATCAAAACCATTGATTTACGGCGAATACGCGAATTTTTTTTTTTTTTTTTTTGCAATTGTTGTTATTTCAAAAATCGTATTTTCACCCAAAAATTCAAAAATCGGTATTAGAACTTAAAACTTTAAACGTAAACATGGTCTGCTTAAAATTTGAAATGTCTTTTCAGATATTTGAATATTTAATTCTCATCTTCGAAATTAAGTGCCGACTGTTGTCATCATTTTCTGCAAAATAAATTTGACCCTGTGTTCATTAACACGGTATTTTCTCACTTTCCAATTTGGTCAGATTCTTTTAATCATGAATGTTTTTCATGGAAAAATTTAAGTTTTTCCTATTTATTATATTTTATGATAAATTGGAGTTCAAACTTGTGTATCGTTACATTTGTTGACTAGTATAATATAAAACCGGTTTATTTTGCCGCTTGCAACAAACAAAACTTTAAAAAGGAGATAAATCAAATACTTATCAATTCAATAGATAAATTTAATTCATATTGATTAAATTTCATTATTGTATATGATATTGAATATACAAAATGACACTACCTAATGGTGAATCGAATAAAGTAATACCTATGACATACAATTAGTTTCTATATCCATGATATCGTGATCAATTATTTGTTTCATGAATAAAAACAACACAAATTTAGAATTGGCGAAATTGTCATGACTTCAATTTTACAACATCATAACAACAATCAGATTTTCTAGAGGCCAAAGAATAAATCATTCAATGACAATATAATTATGTTTTTCTTTGATTCAGTAAAGGGCAACCAGCACTGAAGAGGTGGTAACTGGGCTTCCAGCACCTAAATAAGATAAATTCCGCCAAAGTTAACAACACTTGTTAACATCGCCAGATATATTTATCACCTTTAAAGCCGATGACAAATTATTTTACAACAACATTAAATTAAATATTCAACATTAAATCAACATAACAAATCAATTAATTATGCAAATGTTCAACCAAAGCAAATAATGCAAATTTGTTACTAAAGCGAACACAAACTTTTTGAAATTTCATAGTCCTTCAAATGTTGGGTTACACAAGGCAACAAATAATTCAATACCTAGTTACTCAAGTATTAGTAAATAACTTATAAATGGTATGTCCCAAATCAAATTCAGTATAACAACTATCAGGATATAATGTCCTGAATGGATGGTCAATAAAAAGTTCAATAGCAGTTTGGATTGTATTGATAAAAATATTATTCCCCAAAAAAAGACAGATGAACACCATCGGCATCAAATAATGCTTGATGTTTGTCTTCAAAATCCAAATGTTTGATTGACTTACAACCTATTTTACTTATGTAAGATCTAACTCCTCTATTAATGCGACGTCCAGCTTTTTCAATCTTTTCATTTTATAAATAGCACCTCTCCAAATAAGACGTGGTAAAATAAAAGACCAAATAATTAATGTATTCGGCATCATGAATTTCAAATAATGAAAAGTACTTCTCATATTATTAAACAACAAGTCAGCATTACAACAATTAACCAGATCATTTCCACCACAATGGATTAATAAAACTGAAGGTACTCCTCTCCAATTCAATACAACATCAATTGTCCTGTCAACATTGAACCACTACATCCCTGACAAACCAAGCCAAATTATGTTGTAACCTTTTTTATCGAAGCCTAAATTTGTTCCTGTTGGTCTGTTTTCGGTGTGTTCTGACGCCCTTTTTGTTATAGATGAGCCAATAATCCATATGTCTTTCATTTCTGAAAGAATTTAATTAATTTATACGAATGTATCGCGTGAATGAAGAGGACCTCCATCTACCGATGTTTTTTTTATTTCTTCTTCAGTTTTACCATTTAAAAATGCATGTGTTACTGCACCTATTCTGAAGGAATGGGTATTAAATCTCTTAACATCATAATCAAGAAAATTTAATGTTTTTGTAAGAATTGAATGAAATTGATATCTAGTTATTGCTTTCCCATCCAAATGACAGAAGTAAGGACCGATGTGGTGTGGTCTTGATGAATTATAATTTGAGAGTGAACACATCAGACTACTGTCTGTTTGATTTTATAGCCAATGTAGTTGTCAAACCTCTTTGGTCTGTTTTTGAAAAAACGAATAGTAACATAAATAATGTTTTTATAAAATCCTCTGTAACATCATCCTTTTGCAACACATACCCCATGTCATTAACAGATCTTAAAGTAACTTCTCCAACTCTAAGAAATGCACCAAATGCTAATCAAAATGCTGCCCAAAATAAAGTGCTTTCAAAAACAAACTAGTAATAATGCATTAAATACAAAATTTCAATCCTGGTATCTATGATGAGTTTATTAGGCATTTTTGCCATCATTTCAGCTGTTGTAGGGTGCCTGATGTCAGGGCGTGAATACAATCTGTCAAACCCAGTCAATATTTTTTTAATCAAAAGCGATTGTGTAATGTGTTCAAAATTGTCCGCTTTCAGTTTAAAAGACAAACCAGATATATATGACCTGCAAGTTGATGGTGCATAAATATTTTTGGATAAATAAGCTATGTATTTCATCATGTAGTCAAGACTAGGTGGCCAAATAATTGGTAATTTGCATTCCAAAAGAAATTTGTGAAAAGACTTTTCTGCCTGTTCATATACTGCTTTTGTGCTATTTGAAAAAGCAGCATAAAAAAGTTTGGAAGCTTCTAAATCAAGAGATCCCAGAATTCCTGTGGTTCTGGTGTAGGTTCTACTTCCGCTGTTGGAACCGTCTCCTTGATTTTTTTCAACTATCCACGAGATAAAGAATCAGCTATTATATTTGTAACTGATGACAAATGCATAGCTTTAAATTGAAAATTATATTTTAATGTTCACAAAACTATCGACCTCAAAAGTGACATTACTCGTTCAGATTTGGATGTTTTTGAATTAAGAATTGACACTACGGCAGAATCATCACAATGAAATAATATCTTTTTATTCGTAAAATTTCCCCCCATAAAAAATAGCTAATGCTATAGGAACTATTTCCAAATAAGTAATATCACAGAGTATATCTTTTGACCAGTTGTTTGGCCATTTTAAACATGCCCAAGATCCATTCAAAATGCTCCACAACCAAGATGTTTTCCTCCTGCACTATCAGTGAACAATTATAAATCAGGACTGTTTACCCAATTAGATTCCTGAATATATGTATGCCCATTAAATGTGGTCAAAAAAGATTTACAAACTAATAAATCATGTTTCATGCAATTTTTAACTCTGATAAAATGGTGTGTTTTTTTTTTTTTTGCTTGACTTAATAAACTATATAAACGAACAAAATGCTAAGCAACCAGTAAATGATTGCATGTGCTTTAGTGTAACCTTTTTTTGACTGGAAAAGAAATCAATTAATTCTAACAACTTTGTAATTTTGGCCATAGGAATTTTTATCATCATATTGTCAGAATCAATTATTAAACCAAGGTATTCAATAATTGTTGTTGGACCTTCATTTTTTTTCATCTGCAATAGGTACACCTAGTTCCTTACAAATTTCATCGAAAATCAACATCAAATGTTTGCAGTTGTCAGTAACAGCCTCACCAGCGAAAAGAAAATCATCTAAATAATGATCCAAATTATCTAAATTTGTTCTATTTGATACAGTCCAATGTAAAAAAATGTTGAAAACTTTTCAAAAGCTGCACAAGATATTGAACAACCCATGGGCATTGTTTTATCTATGTAATATTTACCTAGTAATTTAATGCCTAGTAAGTCAAAATCACCTGGATACACTTTTAATAATTGAAATGCTGATATCCTTTTTTTCTTAACAGTGCATTTTTTCCATATTTTGAATCATATTTGTTGCGTTATCAAATGAAAAATATTTATTTTTTGTGTAAATCTCATCTATGATATCATTAACACTGGAATTAGGTGGGTATGACAAATGCGTTATTAATCTAAGACCACCAGTCTTTTTTTTTTTGGTATTAAACCAATGGGTTAGCAACGTAAATTAGAGATGGGCTTTTCTTTAAAAGGTCCAGCCATTCTACCAAGTTCTATTTCGCTTTAAAGTTTTTTTTAATTGCCTCATCTGGGCTTTCTTTTACCGACAATAAATTATCAAATTCTCTAGAACATCTTGGTCCCGTGTTATTCAATGTAAACCCTTGTTTAAAACCAACTAACAATAACATAGAATCAGAAAGATTTGGATAATCCTTTAACATGTTTTCCAATATGTCAACTTTAATGGGTGAGAAACCTAAATGCCATATGTCAAATTGAAGTTTCTTTTTATCTGAAATTCAAAGAAAGAAAAATTCGATAACAAACTATTTTGGGGCAAAATTATTACCAACATTTTGCTGAAAACGTCTGTTACCAGTTTGAACTCTTGGTTCGAAAGTTCTGTTACCATTACCCGGCGCCCTATGCTTGTTGCTATCTAAACCTAAATATCTCCTACATCTTATGGATGGGTGATTCAATGAACATTTTAAACATGTATGATTGAATCTACAACTATTATGAGAGCACACTCCTTTAAAATTAAAGTCATAGCATTTGTTAATGCGTGGTTGTTGCGTATTAGATGAGGCAATATCCATTATTTGAAGCCATAATTGAGCATCAATCGTATCCCAATTTTTTGTAGGATTTCTTGCAACTCTTAATCTAAATTGCTGATCATACATGTACCACTTTTCAATAGCACTATCAGCTGCAGCACCCCTCATGATAGCTATGTAAGCAAACAGCTGGATGTCTCTGAATCAAAACTTGTGAATAAACTAGAAAGGCGTCAGTCCAGGTCTCAATGTTAATAATGGTTTTCTTTTTTTGAAAGATTTGTTAGAGTAATGTACCATCTTCATTTAAACCAAGATAACTTTGCCTATCAAAATTACTACAGAAATTGCTTTTATGCATAATTGATAAGTCAATATAATGACATTGTCAATTTTTTTCTTTAACTGTTTGGCTAATGAATGTGTCAGTTTCATTGATATTTGGCAACATATTTGATTCATCAAATCTTATATCATCGTCAACCTCACCTTTTGGTTGGAGGTACAGGTGCTAAAACTTGAACGTCTTGATTAGGCATATTCAACTCTTGTTGAACTTCAACATTGTTATTTCGCTGCCGTCTATGTGGAGGTTGTTCTTCTTCGTCCAGTTGAGGCCCTCTCCTTCTTAAATTGCGCTCTGGCGCAGCTGGATTATTAGGTTGTCTACGCCGTCTTGGCATCCTATATTTAAATGAACATTGACAATTACAAATTCATCTCTCTTTAAATGAACATTGACAATTAAAATTAGATTTTCCAATTAAATAATATTCAAACAAAGTAATGCTTTAATCTTAACTTTGAAGGATTCAGTTGATAATTGTTTAAACACATGTGCATAATTAAAATAGCAATGTAATTTATAAAATAAAAGTGTTTGTTTTCCTTGTTTTTTTGTAACCATAACACAATATCAGATATAGCTCTATCTGTAAGTCTTTAAGGTTCATGTAGACCCTTCGACTAAAATGGCTGCATTTTCACCTCAAAATTTACTCTGAGTACAGACGAACCTGAGTATCTTGAAAATTTAAAGGCATAGCATGCTCTAGATAAATAAAATTCAAAGATATTTTCTTATTTAGAAAATTAAAAACTTCACTAAATTTTGCAGTTCACATTTTTTCATTCCTCCAGAAAGTGCCAAAATAAACAAAGTTGGGAAAGAGGTTTGATAACTTCCCCACAGGTTATAATTAAAGTGAAATGTAATGATTTACATGGACAATAGAGGGACAATAGATACCTGACAATAATTGGTGATTTAAACTGTGTACCTGAGTGGACCATATCAAGTGAAACTCAACTGTTTGTTAATTTTATCATCTTCTGCTGGAACGAAACAAAGTGCACAACAAAGTCCAGTTAAGTTTTAAATTTTCTTAAACATAAAATGCATTTGAAATTTGTTTATCTAGGGCATGCTATGCCTTAAAACATTTCCAGATGCACAGGTTAGTCTGTACTCTGAGTAAATTATAAAGTGAAAGCGGAGCCATTTTACCCAAAGGGTCCACACATGAACCTTAAAAAGCAGTCCATTTAAAACTATCAACGTAATTGTTTAGTTATTCATTTTATTTGACGTTGTTTAATAGTTACGTTTACGGTGAGGAAAACAATATCGAAGTACCGGTATTTAATGTGCTAACACAACCATCAGCATTGTAAACTCACGTCAAACTTGATATTACATGATTAATTAAATCACACAAGTATGAGGTCAACTTCTTATCGGAAGAAGAAGAATTAACTTATCTAATGAACTTGCATAGTAAATCTAACTATTAAAAATATCATACTCACAAAGCAGTACAAAAATTTAAAAAGGCGAACTTGCCACATCACATACAATGTAATTAGCGTAAGATATATAACATTACACAACTATGAAACAATGAAATTAAATTTAACTAACTAATTTTGGTGCATACATTTTGATATCCTTTTTAAAACGTAATTATTTACAAAAATAAAAAACGTATGTTAAATACATTCTTAAGTATCTTTAAAAGCGTAAATGTTTTCAACTATGTTTAATACGTTCATAAGTAAATCATTGTATTTAGATGAAACAAAATAAATATTTAACTAAAAAGTCAAATTGAATTCACATAACATAAAATAAAAAGTACTTATCTTCAATGTGTGTTTTCTATTTTGTCCTTCCACTCCGTCAAAAGTTTGTTGAACAATGAAACAATATGTCCGAAACAACTAGTTTTATTATTGTCGAAATTCCCGCCTTTTAATGCACGAGCTAATTACGTATCGCTTGTGTACAAAAAAATATATAATATAAAACCGGTTTAATATGTCGCATAAACAACCAAAACTTTAAAAGGAGATAAATCAAATACTTATCAATTCAATAAATAAATTTAATTCATATTGATCGTGTTGATTATATTATAAAATATATATAAAAAATGCATCTTTTACGTGCATGTTTAAATATTCAAAACTATATATAGTATCGCATAAGTAGTTTGTATAAGTTACTTTTCTAATTGGTCTTACAAAATGTGGTAAAAAGTAAAATCACCAAAAATACTGAACTCCGAGGAAAATTCAAAAAGGAAAGTCCCTAATCAAATGGCAAAATCAAAAGCTCAAACACATCAAACGAATGGATAACAACTGTTATATTCCTGACTTGGTACAGGCATTTTCTTATGTAGAAAATGGTGGATTAAACCTGAAAATAGTGGATTAATGTACCCTTACCTGAAAAAAAAATCCAATTAAAATGGGTTACATGTATTACAAATACAATAAGTTATTTTAAATATAAACAGGTAAAAAGCTGGCACAGCATACCCAAGCTCCTGTAACTGGACACTGGTGATTGTCCAATAACCAGGGCTTACTCATCAGGTCTCAGAGGCATATGATTAATTTGAATACTAGTATTCCAGATTATTTCTTCTTTTTTAACCAAAATAGTTTAATATGAATTGTATGCTACTCATTTGTACAATGGCAGCAGCCTTAATTTGCTCAATGCAATTTTATCACCAAAAATAAATAAATGAAAGCCTTTTAGCCTACACATTAAAAGTTTCAACTAATGTACTATTTCCAAAGTCCAGATGTTGATAAATATCCCCAAAATAATTCCTCATTGCCTTAATAAAAAAAACTCTACATAGACTTGTACTGCATCATTACATTAACTGATTAAAGAGTTTACATTATTCATAATTTGATACCATCTACTTTCAAACTTAGGTATTCTGATGCTGAATCAACGGCTCATTATGTTTTGCTATAATGATACTTTCTCTCAGTCCTAAGATATACACTGACAGTTTGCAACTACTCACATTTATAGAAAATACAATTCTTTCTGATCTTATTATCCGGGGCTGCCCCTATTGAACGAGCCCCATAATATATTTCGGGGGTTGTTTTTACTACTTTTTTGTGGTCTGAAAATGTAAAATTGAGGATTCGAAGTAATTTTTTATATATATATATCATTTATTTTGGGGGAGGGTAATTTTCAAAATACGTTTTTGGAAGGGGGCGGATGGGTCGTTTGAGCACAATCTTGTATTGTTAGGGGTAATTTTTCATTAGGCGAGCTAATGGTTAGCCAATGTTTAGCAAATTCTGTTGAGTTATCTTTTACGTCCCGTAATTCCTATGTTGCAAGTTTCAAGTTTGACATGTTTTATTGACTGCAATGTAATAGTCCTTGATAGGAAAGCATTTAGGCGAAACGTCATCTAAGTTCCGTGACAGTCTTATTCAAGATAACATAAATAGGTCATTTGAAGAATGAATTCAAGTCAAAATAAGGGATCCCTCAAACGGGTCTTACGTATGATTCCTCAAGCGAAAATAAGTATAAAAAGGCATCTTATTCTGCATATCTATGTAAAGTTGGCGCAAAAATTGAAATTTACTCATCAAATTACTAAAAAAAAGTGACCCCGATTTTTTATTTCATATTCCGATATCGATGTATCTAGAACAAAAGTACAAGTGTGCCATACATTAAGAAATTGAGAGATATCAACATTTCATGCACATTTTGAGAAGGATTTGAATACCTTCATTCTACTGTGAAGATCTGGTGGAGGTGGTTTGCATGTCAAAACATAACTATATGTGGTGTAGGTTGTAACAGAGGGTTGGGTATATTATGACACACATAGAGCAATGGCAGTATTCTCTTTACTTTCTTAACGTATATTTTTTGGTTTTTTTTATTGTTATTTGTTACCTAGACCGTATAGCAGATATACAAAAAAATATTCAAAACAATTTTATGCAACCAATTTTGTTTCGTCAAGCTAAAATTTTGCCTTGCGCCAAAAACACAATTTAATATTTTATAAATACCTGTATACCAAACTGGGATTTGAAAGCTATTTATCGGTCATTCCGTTTGTTTATTGTGTTTAATAGAAAATGAAAGGATATGGAGTAAATGTACATGGGACAAAATCGCACACAATACATAGAAAACATAGAAAATTATCAATGAACAGGGCTTTTATTCCTGTTCTTCATCTTGACAGTTGATGTAGGGTCTTCAACAATGAACAAATCATTCATACTCTACAATAAGGTCAAGACGGCCACTAGCGTCGACTTAAGCGGTACTATTGATAAAAATAAAGTAATTTTGAAAGACATCGATCGCCGCTAAAATATGCATTGAAGTTACACATGTCGGGAGCGGTCAATGAATTACATAATTTATAATTACGGGCGAGGTTTTTGAACATATATTTGTCATACATTGCCCAACAAAAGACCAATAATTTCGAAACAACAAATGATAGACAATACATATAAAACTAAACAACAAATGATAGACAGCACGGGGCACATCGAAATATATGTAAGAAAACCTAGCAGTTTAAAATAGTATGAAAGGGCAATATACAAAACAGATGACCAGACCAGTATTTTGAAGAAATTTAACCAAACATGAAATTTTGACGGTGTATTAATATGAGAAATTCTCACATGAACACGCACACCATAACTGTAAATATTATAAGAGCATACACCTCAAGCACGGAGAAACGTTCTACTGCCTCCACACAGCACTAGAGACAAACTAAGTACATTTTGACTTCTAGAATACTTCGATTTATGCTGTTGTTTTAACATTCT
Organism: Mytilus coruscus; assembly: GCA_017311375.1. Taxonomy (NCBI): domain Eukaryota; kingdom Metazoa; phylum Mollusca; class Bivalvia; order Mytilida; family Mytilidae; genus Mytilus; species Mytilus coruscus. The sequence goes on along the minus strand of JAASAO010002126.1, from coordinate 1,727 downwards.
TCGGCAATGTCGGTATTCTTATATGTTGCATTGAGTTGGACTAACGTGGTTTTATTAAAATCAGAAACAGTACAATGCAGGAAAGGTTAGCAAGCTATTCAAACCAAAGGTTTACATTGCTTTCCTATCTTCTTTTGTCCTTTGATATGCATTTTACCTTGTCTGGTCATTATAGATTTTAAGTTTTATTATTTGCTCGTATGACTCTATTCTCGATTATCTACTATCTCCTTTAGAATAGTATTATTCATTCACTTTCTTGTCGTATGTTTAGAATATAGGAAAAACATGAAATATTTCAATAAAAATGTTTAATATCAGATATATATAATCAAACAGTAACGGTTTTAAACACTATCGTCTTCCTCTGAGTCACAATTCTTGCTTTCCTTTGTTGCATTTGTCGGAATTGAATTCTGGGTCATTTGGGCTAACGTATACTTGTACTGCTAGCTAGCTTGTGTTCAATATCAAACTTAAATAATCAAACAGTAACGATTTTAAACCCTATCGTCTTTCTCGTAGTCACAATTCTTGCTTTCCTTGAATTTATCGGAATTGAATTCTGGGTAATTTGGGCTGACGAATACTTATACTGCTAGGCTTGGACTTAACTAACAGCACTTCTTGTGGTATAAAGGGGGCTGAGCAAGGGTATAAAAATATTAATGAATAAAACAGTGAAAGTGTTTTATGATCTTTTATCTTCCTAAGTGCATATACAAGTCATCTTTTAATGATATTATAATCAACAACAATAATGTAGCATACAATTCAAAAATTAGAATCACATGATTCATATAATTTCTCAAATTAAATAATCAATTTGTATTTTTTTAGTTGTAAACAAACTTTACTGTATTGCATGAGCATAAATGCATATTACCAATAAACGTGCATGCTTATTATAATTCTAATCAATAATAGCATTCAAATATATGAGCAAGATGCGAACAAAATCTTTAGCATATGAGCATATTGCGATACTGGATATTTAACCTTTATGTGAGTATAAAACATGTGCTTAACAGCATAAAGTACTGAATACTTTAATCTTTATAATGAACATAGTAGAGCTAATTAAAATGATAGAGCAAATATTGCGCTTAATGATAACTTAAGCAATTATTACCCAAAATAAATCCATTCAGGCAATGAGCATTGGTTGACAAAATATTGTCCATAATAATTATGCAAAGGAAAAATAACTCGGTAGATGAACTATTGGACAAATAGTCTAGTTCGAAAACAAGAGGCGATTAAACGATTAAACAAACTAAAACAACATAGGGAAACTAGCCTTTAAAACATACTTGCTTGCTTTTATCAAATATTCATGACTCATTATCGTGATACATCTCGCTACACAAAAAGATGTGTTTACGATAAATAATTGCTCATTATTTCAACTTTCACATGTAGAAATTGTGCATAAAAAGCTTCTTAAATAATCAAACGTTACCCTTGTGAACATGATCCTAATTCTTACATAGCATGAATAAACGATAAGTATAATTATCTTTTCCGACATGTGAGCGTAAAACTAAATTCTGTTACGAGATTAAAAATATTCTGACATTCTGAGTACAGAAAATTGGGAAGAATAGATGAACATTTTTTATAAAACATATTTAAATATATATATACACTTATACAGAAACAACAATTTGAATTTATTTGCTTGAACAACTCATATACATTGTATATATTATATAATTTTAAATTTA
>JAASAO010002447.1:0-18774 GCA_017311375.1 Mytilus coruscus | reverse complement strand
TAATTTCACAAGAATCTTTCTGAGAGTTTGGATGAATCATTCCACGTTTTAATTTGTACCAGAAGCCCAAGTCGTTCATTAATTAAGAAGGGATTTCAAAATGTTCACGATTAAAATCACATGTTGACTATAGACAATTTAAACAAAAAATTAAGCTTCATTTAGAGTAGCCAGACGCTATCCGATTTTAACGGTCCAACATTATTGTTATTACTCAAGCAACCTAGTTAAAGTCTACATGTCATCAGTGTATAACAAATCTGGTGCGGATCCAGGATTTTGAAAAGATGGGAATCTAGCAACCAACATTTAGAAAGGGCACAATTTATAAAGAAGTCATGGACAACCCAAGCAATGAAATGTTCCATAGACTCATTCGTCGTAATAGAGGCAACAGATAAAAGTTCGATGTGCATAATGGAAAATGGAGAACTCCATCACTCTGCCACTGAACAAACACAAAGCTTCTCAAAATATTTTGAGGACCTGGCTGTCCCCAAAGACAAAGGATATGACTCAGAATTTATAGACCTCTGTAATGTCTGGCACACTATCATCCAAGAACTTTGCGAACAGGAAAATATTACACCGAAATTCAGTACTCAAAATATTTGCGATGCCATTAAGCAGCTTCATTCCGGCAAGGCAATAGATGAATAAGGTCTCGTTGCTGAACATTTAAAATTCTCCAGCAATAATCACACAATTTCTCACAGACTGTTTTAATACCATCATGAGAGATACACTTATTCCACATATATCTAAGTCTGGCATTGTAATACCTGTACTAAACAAAGGGAAAAATCCAATGTTGATGGACAACTACAGGGGAATTGCCGTAACACCTGTCGTTTCAAAGCTTTTCGAATGTACCATACTGCCATCGCTGACTCAAATTTCAAACAGTCGACACTTCAATTTGGATTTACTTAGGGCATGATGATGTCTATGCTTATGGCTGGGCTAATTATAACTCAGGCTAGAGCGGAGTAAAATATCTCACAATTCAACCTCTGTATCTGGTTACTGTTGACAGCCAGAAGGCATTTGATGTGGTGGATCATATAATAATGCTGGACGCACTACATGATCACACCAAAACCATCCCTGTTGACTGTAGTAAAAAATTTTACAGTGGTCTGGTCGCGAAGGTTAAATGGAAAGGAAACATAGGTGACAGCTTCCATATTCATCAGGGGGTACGCCAGGATGGAATTCTCTCACCTTTTCTGTACAAAGAATATGTCAATAATCTCCTTGAGGATCTTAAATCGCATAGTTTATGACTTAAAATCGGCACAAATTATGTTGGCTGTCCAACTTGTGTAGACGATATAGCCTTCATTAGCAATTGCGAACAGGAATTACAATGTATGCTGTCAGTAACCAATCATCATGCCAATCAGTCTAGAGTAACCATCAATCATTCAAAGACTAAGGCAGTCATCTTAAATAAACCTAAAATATTAACAGATCCGATTTACAATGGACTCTAGGCAACAACTCTATATATCCTTCAGAAGATACTACATCTTGCTCTAATTAGAGCAGAAATATAGGAAAATGAATTAAATATTGACGCACGTATCGGCATTGCGAGACGAACTCTGTATTCCCTGATGAACACTGGTTTGCACGGTACAAACGGCCTTAATCCCACATCATACAAAATTTATCAGAGCTACATCATTCCTCGTCTGTCGTATGATATGGAGATTCTACCACTTAACCAGAAGCAATTGGGCATCTTGACACTCTTCCATATAAAAACTTTAAGAAATTTCCAATCAATGCCTATAAGAACAGCTACTGGAGCTGTATTCCTCCTCTAGGTGCAATTACAATTCATAAAGACAACTCTCATTCCTTTACAACATTATTTCTTGCGACAATTCAACAATACAGGATTTGGTAGACAGACAACTTATTATGAATTTGGATAATCATCACAGTTTCTTCTGTAAGGTCGCAGGTACGTTAACTTTGTACGATCTGCCAAGCATGGATTCACTAAAACAACAGCCACCGTCAAAAACAGCATGGAAATCTTCTGTAAAACTGGCTCTCCAAGATTATTGGTCTAAATTTTTCACAAAATCGAATCTAAAACTACTTTGGCACACTTGGATAGAATTGTTTTAAAATTGGATCTGTACACCCTGTTTGGACCAGCTTATCATCAACTATTTCAGATGTTAAAAAGTAGCAATAAAATACGTCTCTTAACAGGAACTTACCGTTTTGAATCAAATAAACACAAATTTAGTGGTGGATGAGAGTCTTCTTTATGCAGATGCTGTGGAATCTCAGATGAGGACTTAACACTTTTTACTTCTATTTCCAGCATTACATCAGCAGAGAAAGAAACATTCTCCAAACTAAAGTCGATAGTGATCTCAATTATTGGTACTTCAGGATGGACTACAAAGTCTAAAAACAGTACGTTTTGTTGCCTGAGATTAAAGTCGAAGCGATCTAGACAAAATTCGGAAAATGTCTACTTATATGTGCTATATAGAACATTTGTGATATGAACTGTTTTGTACATATGTGATACGGTAGCTATATATATATATATATAGAGGCAGGGGTGTCGCGCTTTTTATTGTATAAAGCTTAAGGTTGTTTTTTTAGATTTTAATCCGTGAACATTGGATTTTAGTGTATATACATAGTTATACTATAAACTTTTATGTGTGCGACAGAAACTTTTATTACTCGTCATTCCGGAAATTATTCCAGTGAGAAGGTGTTCATAATTGGAAGTTAATACGCATAGAAGAAGAAGAAGATCGGTGACTGTCAAAGTGGATTGCATGCAGGAACCTTCAAAATCAAAGTTTGAAGATACTATCAATTGTGCAAAGAAAATGTGACAATCTCGACTAAATATATAATTAACCAGATCTCCGTAGTCGCTCTTTTTGCTTGGTTGATGTGTGGAAGCACAATGTATGACTCAATCAATTCTCTCTAACCACCAACCATTTTATATAGGGGTCGGCACATAGTTACCAATTTTCCGAAACTTAGCCTGACCATATAATTAGGTGAAAGAATAAGAAAAATGCATCCCAAAGTGTTGCTAGTCTACGGTTGCCATGGCAACCAAGTCAATGAGTTTTCCCGTACATTTTGGGGAATCTAGCATTGAAAAACTACTTTGCAGGCATTCTGATGCAAAACCAGATTTTATTTAATGATATTTGTTAATATTTTTCAGAAACATGATACTTAACTTCGACCATGTTATTAAGACTACCCGAAAACAGTAATTACTATTGAATTACTATGCTGTGAACACTGTTGAGCATTAAATGATTCAATTTAAACCAAGGTCAAAGGTCATAGATGACCTTTGATCTTGCGTATATTAATTGGATTTTGTCAAATTAAAAGTGCTTAACAACCACCCTTATTTGATACAAAAGAACCTAGTTACGATACATGTTTTGATTCAGGACTGTATGGATTATTACATAGACCAGGGTCATGGGTAAATGTTATCACACTAGTCCTAAGAAACCATTCGTTTATAGTGTAAAAGTACCTAGCAACCATTTATTTATATTGGAAAATTGCCATGCAACCATTTTTTCATATTATAAAAGTGTCTAGCCAGAATATTTACGGTTTCATTGAGACAAAAATCAGAAAAAAATTGATATCAAACATGCAGTTTTCTTTAAATTAGTAATCCCTTTGAAGAACACACATTGTATGTACCGAATTGTTTAATAACACCAACTTGATTTTACGCATGCATAATCCAGAATAGGTTGAAAAATAAGGATTTGATTACAATTCCAAATACAAATATAAGATGTGGTATGATTGCCAATGAGACAACTCTCAACGAGAGACCAAATATAATATTTAAGACACGTCCTTTAAATCTACAAAAATAAGGCAAAAAGAACAAAATTGCTTAGAGAACGAACAATTTATTTCTTTGCTTAGGGTTTGGCTTTTAAGCAATCTTGAGGTTTTGCGTGGACAACCGTTATAAGACTGGATTACTTGTTTCATTTTGTTTTCGTCGAAAAAAATATTTTCCGCTGTGTACACACCAAATTTTTCTTTTTTCAAATCGTATGTGCATCTGAATGTACAGAAAATTCATTTTCAGCATGTATAGGGCAAAATTATTGATCTTCAGTTCTAGACACAATCACATTCATTTCATTCAGCATCCCTTATCCCAATCACAAAATATAGAATGCTAGTAGAACTACTCTGAATCCGCTCAATTGCTACTTTTGTATTCTGTGGATAATAAAAAAAAAAACACCTTCTAAAAAATAAATACATTGTTTGTTCTACAAAATTTACTTTTTTGTGTAGATTTTGTCTTGGTGTTCACATTTTCTCCCTATCTATTATAGTTTTTAAGCTAATTGTAAAATCTCAAATTAAGCTAAAAAAATTCTTTTCGGGCAATAACTGCTAAAGAAAGTTGATTCACAATTTCAGCAATGTTAACCCATTGCTAAATCTTATCTTGATGCTCGTTTAAGATGTATATTCCTCTTTTACCTTATTCCTCTTTTACCTTTTGTACACAGCGGAAAATATTTTTCGACGAAAACAAAATGAAATAAGTAATCCAGTCTTATAACGGTTGTCCACGCAAACCTCAAGATTGCTTAAAAGCCAAACCCTAAGCAAAGAAATAAATTGTTCGTTCTCTAAGCAATTTTGTTCTTTTCGCCTTATTTTGTAGATTTAAAGGACGTGTCTTAAATATTATATTTGGTCTCTCGTTGAGAGTTGTCTCATTGGCAATCATACCAAATCTTATATTTGTATTTGGAATTGTAATCAAATCCTTATTTTTCAACCTATTCTGGATTATGCATGCGTAAAATCAAGTTGGTGTTATTAAACAATTCGGTACATACAATGTGTGTTCTTCAAAGGGATTACTAATTTAAAGAAAACTGCATGTTTGATATCAATTTTTTCTGATTTTGTCTCAATGAAACCGTAAATATTCTGGCTAGACACTTTTATAATATGAAAAATGGTTGCATGGCAATTTTCCAATATAAATAAATGGTTGCTAGGTACTTTTACACTATAAACGAATGGTTTCTTAGGACTAGTGTGATAACATTCACCCATGACCCTGGTCTATGTAATAATCCATACAGTCCTGAATCAAAACATGTATCGTAACTAGGTTCTTTTGTATCAAATAAGGGTGGTTGTTAAGCACTTTTAATTTGACAAAATCTAATTACCTTGGTTTAAATATACGCAAGATCAATAGGTCATCTATGACCTTTGACCTGACACATTTTGGTTTAAATTGAATCATTTAATGCTCAACAGTGTTCACAGCATAGTAATTCAATAGTAATTACTGTTTTCCTGTGGTAGTCTTAATAACATGGTCGAAGTTAAGTATCATGTTTCTGAAAATATTAACAAATATCATTAAATAAAATCTGGTTTTGCATCAGAATGCCTGCAAAGTAGTTTTTCAATGCTAGATTCCCCAAAATGTACGGGAAAACTCATTGACTTGGTTGCCATGGCAACCGTAGCCTAGCAACACTTTGGGATGCATTTTTCTTATTCTTTCACCTAATTATATGGTCAGGCTAAGTTTCGGGAAAATTGGTAACTATGCGTGCCGACCCCTATATAAAATGGTTGGTGGTTAGAGAGAATTGATTGGAGTCATACATTGTGCTTCCACAAATCAACCAAGCAAAAAAAGAGCGACTACGGAGATCTGGTTAATTATATATTTAGTCGAGATTGTCACATTTTCTTTGCACAATTGATAGTATCTTCAAACTTTGATTTTGAAGGTTCCTGCATGCAATCCACTTTGACAGTCACCGATCTTCTTCTTCTTCTATGCGTATTAACTTCCAATTATGAACACCTTCTCACTGGAATAATTTCCGGAATGACGAGTAATAAAAGTTTCTGTCGCACACATAAAGTTTATAGTATAACTATGTATATACACTAAAATCCAATGTTCACGGATTAAAATCTAAAAAACAACCTTAAGCTTTATACAATAAAAGCGCGACACCCTGCCTCTATATATATATATATAGCTACCGTATCACATATGTACAAAAACAGTTCATATCACAAATGTTCTATATAGCACATATAAGTAAACATTTTCCGAATTTTGTCTAGATCGCTTCGACTTTTAATCTCAGGCAACAAAAACGTACTGTTTTTAGACTTTGTAGTCCATCCTGAAGTACCAATAATGGAGATCACTATCGACTTTAGTTTGGAGAATGTTTCTTTTCTCTGCTGATGTAATGCTGGAAATAGAAGTAAAAAGTGTGTTAAGTCCTCATCTGAGATTCCACAGCATCTGCATAAAGAAGACTCTCATCCACCACTAAATTTGTGTTTATTTGATTCAAAACGGTAAGTTCCTGTTAAGAGACGTATTTTTATTGCTACTTTTTTAACATCTGAAATAGTTGATGATAAGCTGGTCCAAACAGGGTGTACAGATCCAATTTTTAAGACCTTTCTATCCAAGTGTGCCAAAGTAGTTTTAGATTCGATTTCTTTGTGAAAAAACTTAGACCAATAATCTTGGAGAGCCAGTTTTACAGAGGATTTCCATGCTGTTTTTGACGGTGGCCGTTGTTTTAGTGAATCCATGCTTGGCAGATCGTACAAAGTTAACGTACCTGCGACCTTACAGAAGAAACTGTGATGATTATCCAAATTCATAATAAGTTGTCTGTCTACCAAATCCTGTATTGTTGAATTGTCGCAAGAAATAATGTTGTAAAGGAATGAGAGTTGTCTTTTATGAATTGTAATTGCACCTAAGAGGAGGAATACAGCTCCAGTAGCTGTTCTTGTAGGCATTGGCTGGAAATTTCTTAAAGTTTTTATATGGAAGAGTGTCAAGATGCCCAATTGCTTCTGGTTAAGTGGTAGAATCTCCATATCATACGACAGACGAGGAATGACGTAGCTCTGATAAATTTTGTATGATGTGTGGGATTAAGGCCGTTTGTACCGTGCAAACCAGTGTTCATCAGGGAATACAGAGTTCGTCTCGCAATGCCGATACGTGCGTCAATATTTAATTCATTTTCCTATATTTCTGCTCTAATTAGAGCAAGATGTGTAGTATCTTCTGAAGGATATATAGAGTTGTTGCCTAGAGTCCATTGTAAATCGGATCTGTTAATATTTTTAGGTTTATTTAAGATGACTGCCTTAGTCTTTGAATGATTGATGGTTACTCTAGGCTGATTGGCATGATGATTGGTTACTGACAGCATACATTGTAATTCCTGTTCGCAGTTGCTAATGAAGGCTATATCGTCTACACAAGTTGGACAGCCAACATAATTTGTGCCGATTTTAAGTCATAAACTATGCGATTTAAGATCCTCAAGGAGATTATTGACATATTCTTTGTACAGAAAAGGTGAGAGAATTCCATCCTGGCGTACCCCCTGATGAATATGGAAGCTGTCACCTATGTTTCCTTTCCATTTAACCTTCGCGACCAGACCACTGTAAATTTTTTTTATTTTTTACTACAGTCAACAGGGGATGGTTTTGGGTGTGATCATGTAGTGCGTCCAGCATTATTATATGATCCACCACATCAAATGCCTTCTGGCTGTCAACAGTAACCAGATACAGAGGTTGAATTGTGAGATATTTTACTTCCGCTCTAGCCTCAGTTATAATTAGCCCAGCCATAAGCATAGACATCATCATGCCCTAAGTAAATCCAAATTGAAGTGTCGACTGTTTGAAATTCTGAGTCAGCGATGGCAGTATGGTACATTCGAAAAGCTTTGAAACGACAGATGTTACGGCAATTCCCCTGTAGTTGTCCATCAACATTGGATTTTTCCCTTTGTTTAGTACAGGTATTACAATGCCAGACTTAGATATATGTGGAATAAGTGTATCTCTCATGATGGTATTAAAACAGTCTGTGAGAAATTGTGTGATTATTGCTGGAGAATTTTTAAAATGTTCAGCAACGAGACCTTATTCATCTATTGCCTTGCCGGAATGAAGCTGCTTAATGGCATCGCAAATATTTTGAGTACTGAATTTCGGTGTAATATTTTCCTGTTCGCAAAGTTCTTGGATGATAGTGTGCCAGACATTACAGAGGTCTATAAATTCTGAGTCATATCCTTTGTCTTTGGGGACAGCCAGGTCCTCAAAATATTTTGAGAAGCTTTGTGTTTGTTCAGTGGCAGAGTAATGGAGTTCTCCATTTTCCATTATGCACATCGAATCCTTTTATCTGTTGCCTCTATTACGACGAATGAGTCTATGGAACATTTCATTGCTTGGGTTGTCCATGACTTCTTTATAAATTGTGCCCTATCTGTGTATTGTTCTCTCCTCACTTGTTTTCTTAGGTTACGTTGAGCCAAAATTGTGTCTGTCTTGAAGTGGTCATCATGTTTTCCATGTGATTTCCATTGATGATATTCACTGACAGGCACATGACTTGAAGTCAGACTTGGGGTAATTGTAATTGTAATCGTTAATCAGCTGTAATTGATTACAATTTTTTAAGTAATCAATGTAATCATTAATCAGCCACAAATCTGATTACATGTAATTTAATCTAATCAATTACTTTTCAAAATAGCCTGTAATCCTGATTACTTTTGATTACATTCTGATTACAATGAAAAAATCTAAAACTGTGTTTATGGTCATTAAATGAACCTTTTGTTATTCATATTTAATAAATATCTTACATGTTAAAATATTTTTGTTTACTTTAAGCATGTTAATTGATTTGTATACTTCAGTAAAATAATAAACTGTTACAGTATTGAAAAGTCATCATTAGCCTAAGCAGAGACATATAATACAATTATTTGTCTCTGGCCTTAATAAAAGATATTCTACATATATTCACAATTTAAAGATGTACATATATATATTTGATAATTACTGTTACATTCAAGTAATACTTTTCTTTAGAAACTCTGAATTATATTCTTTTGTCAATATTGTGATTTCTGTCAACTTTGGATTGACAGGTAGGAGACCAATTAAGGTTTGTTTTATTGCAATTATCAATTGAGTATAGCTGTAGGGCAATATATATTGTAAAAGTTAAATCAGACATGTGAAAATTTATCTAATTAGCACAAACTAAATTAAAAGTTGGACAAATATGTTGTTTAAAATAAACAAATTTTGGTATGTATTTGGACTGGACATGTAAAATGCAATAATTTTAGTACTTATATTTTGTTTACAATTTGATTAACAATTCTGTTAAAATTTTACATAGTTTTAACTGGTAACTTTATTTCATCCATATTTTAACTTCCATAAACTGCACCTTGAAATACATATTAAGTCTGGAAGAGATCAGAAGACAAACAGCAAATTCTTTATTATAAACCTTTATTAATTTGAAGTCAAAACAATTCAGAGATCAATGATGATAAAGTGTAATGGAACATAACAAGTGACACAATGTTCATGTATATATGTAGTGAACTTTTGTGGTCTATTAAATAGATGAAGTTTGAAGTTATCATTTTATAATATATATAAAAAAATATCCTTTTTAAAATGCTATAGTAATATTAAACGTTTATTCATTCACATCATTCAAAATGTTTTTTTAATTCATTGTAATCAGATGTAATCATGATTACTTTGCTAATGTAATCATTAATTTAATCAGATACTTTCAAAAATGATGTAATCGTTAATTTAATTTAATCGTACAAATGACAAAGTAATTGTAATTTAATCAATTACATTGAAAGTAATCAGACCCATCTCTGCTTGAAGTATTGGTGGGACACCTCTCATGTGTTTTATAGTTGGGGATAACTGTAGAGGTGGTATATTGTCTCGAATATAGTCAATTTGAGATCAGGACAGTCCAGAATGGTGGAAGAATGTTGATTTGTAAGTACAGCACTGTTTTATGTTCATTTCCTGTACGAACGCTTGCAGTAGTCTGTCATGTTTGTTATAATTTCTAGGCGGCTTTAATGTCCCATTGAAATCTCCCGCTATGATGATTCTATGTGTTGCTGAATATGTTGATAGGATAGAACTAATAACATCATGACATTCAGTATATTCCAAATAAGAGTCTCCAGAGTTGTTTGTAGGCATATAGACACAGATAATACATATGTTCAACGGAGATTTTAGTTCAATTGCTATTATCCTGTTGTTTCCGGATGGTATTCTTGAATAGATGGCGTCAGATGATATTTCCAAGCTATTGCAACACACCTTTCCCTCTTGGCAGTTTGAAATTATCGATTTCCTCGTTTGTGTCACTCCACCTTATATACATGTCCATATTTGGTAGTACAGAACCTATAAGTTGTTTTTGAAATTCATACAACCAGTGTTCCTGAATGCAGATTATATCGGATGACGTTTCCAACGTATTTAAATAAAATAAATTTCTTTTTCCTTCTATGTTAATTGTGGTCAAGTATAGAAACTAATTGATGATTTCTTCCGTTGAGTTTTTCTTTTTTAAATTTGCTGGATTTGTGTGTTTTTGACTATGCTTGGATCTGGTGGTGGGTTGATTTGGTCGACTCCTAAAAAAGACTTTTCTGACTTTGCTTGGTGGGATGTAGCTCGTACAGGTGTTGACGGACAGTCCTGCATGGTTTTTACTGTAGACGTAGTAGCGAGGACTGTATTTCGAGGTTGGTAGTGGTTTTGCCTGTTGTTGGCTGTCTTGCAGATTTATGTTTGCAGAAATTTTATTGCAAGGAATGTCCCCAGATGAAACAAATAAGGGTGTGCCCGATGGATTATCTAAGCAGTCCTTTCTATTTTGAGCTTCCTGTGTACTTGATTGATACACATTAGAACAATTCTGTGTAGCCTGAATTTTGAACACTTTAGAATTTTAATGCATATTTACTCTGTGGAATCTTGGCGGGATTTGCATTTGGGATGTAGCATGGTTCGTCCTGTTGTGATGTCTGTGACAGTTGTTTGGTTGACGTTCGGAGTTTCTGCTGAATTCTTCTGGTCTTACTTGAGGTGGCATATTGTTTCTAACGTCCCTCTGTATGTGCTGGTACTGAGCAGACTGATTCATGTGCTGTTGATATGCATTTTGTGGTGCACTATAATGTGTGTAGAGTGGGTGCTGATATTGCAGAGGGTGATGATTTATCCCAACTGGAACATTTGGTATAATATTCGGAACAAAGCCTGGAGGTGGTGGAACATGCCTCGGTATTGTCATGTGCTGATACATAGAGAAGTCGTGATTTGGTTGTAAAGGTGATTGCTGCATAAACTTTTGTTGCTGCATCATTTGTTGTTGCTGCATCATAATTTGCATTTGTTGATTTGCTACCGTGTTGTTTATGGACATGTTCTGCATCATCTGCATCTCAATCATTCTTATCATTTGCTCGTCCCTGTTATTATTATGATGGTTACAGTTTAGATGATTTGACGATGGTTGTTGAGTACAGTTCGTGCTGAAGGATGCCCCTTCTGGTTGTTCATTTTGGTGACGTAGGCTATTTTGAAGTTCAATAGTGGATTGTAGCTTATTGATCTCATTTTCGAATTTAACTATGTATGATTTATCTTCAGCATTATTAATCTTAGGTTTCACTGTTCTTAAAGTCTGTCGTTTGGACTTTTTCTGCACATTATCTGAAGATGATGGTTAAGAATTGGGTATACTTTTTGGAGTGGCTCCATAGCATTGGTTGCCGGTATGCTGGGAATGGTTATCCTTTGCAGTGTTGGCTTGATCAACAGTATCATGTTGGTTATAAATTTCCTTCGCCAAAGTAGTTTCATCCGATAAATCTGTTCCAGATCTAGAGTTTTTATCAAATTCTGGTAGAGTAGTAGGTGGCGAGGGAAGTCGCACATAGGTATCAGGAGAGGTGTCATTTACTACTAAAGAGTTCATTTCGGAATGCAGATTCTGTGATTTGGTACCGACATTTGTGACTACCTCATACAGCATATTGTCAGTGCATAGTGCACAAACAAAGTCTAAGGAGTTCAGTGCACTAACAGCTGATTGTAAGAGTCCTGCACACTCATAATGTATCCATAGTGAGCATTCACTACATTCAATAGTTTCTAGAAGTGATATTCTGTTGCAGATTGGACATATGTCAGTTGTATCCTCATTTAAATCTTTGCTTTCATCGGTTCTAAATGCGATAGCTAGATCATCCAAATTATCTTGATAGTTTGTGTTTGCCGCAGCAAGATTTTGATTTAGATTTGGCACTGTACTGATGAATTTTGAAATTGTAGATGTAATGTTATCATTTAGTGATGTAAGCATGTGTCCCTTTTTGGAGAGTTCATCACATAATAGTTCGTGAATATCAGCCAACTAAGATCTACTCTAGAGCCATTAAATACCATTGTTGAACTTGTATGGTATAGATTAACAACGAATTTTAGATTTTTGCCCTGTGAATTATCTGTTTTGCGATTAAATACTTTAATGCATGTGTCAACCTTTGGACCAGATGTTTCCTTACTATGTCTAACCATCCCAGTATATTGTGTAGAACAATCAAGTATTGTGATGAGACATTGCCTAGCATACTCATAAGCTGCTGTACTAAATTCCAATACCAAATTATTTCCAGATTTCATTGTTGATTCAATTTGAGGTTTCGAGGTTCATACGGGTAATCCATCTTGTTTGAACTTCTGATGAAGCCATTATTCTAATTTATATTGATCTTAATTGTTCGGCCTAAAAGTTACTATGAGGAGAAAGGAGGTGTGCAAGCAGGTGTATCTATGAGGCACTGTATATACACATATATTAGATGAAGATGCAGATGCAGAGCAGAGCAGAGAGATCCGTAGCGTATTCCACCAAGCAGTGTATTAAGAATTTGTATGAGATGTAAGCCAAAGTCATATATTAGACGAGTATGAATACGATCGAAAAGCCAAAGGCCCAAAGAGCCGACGCGTCATGGATATTCCCACCGTTGAAAGGCTCTGTTGAGTGACGGGTTTAGCTGCAGATGTGTATTAATAAATGATTCAGGAGAGCAATTGTTTGAAGCAATTATTATATGCGGTAGGTGAGAGCAATACAAGTCAAGATCCCAAAAATATAAGTGTATAGCCAAAATCCTTGAAAGCTGAAATGGTGAGCGTTTTACAGATGCAGAGGTTGAGCCAGGGAGCACGTCGTTGATATTCCAACCGTTGGGTATGATATCAACCCCAGCACTGTCTTTGTATCTGTGTTGCCATTTTCTTAAGCCAGACTTTTGACAGAGTCTGTTTTTGGTGAATTCCGTCCCTGTAGAGTTTGAACATGTAGCTGTCTCTGAGGGTTATTTTTTTGAACTTTGAGGTTTTATCTTGGTGATGATGGTTGATGTCTATGGCAAAATTTGGCGAGGATGTGTCTAAAGTAGAGTTGATACATCGAATGTTGTTATTTAATTCCTCAACGTTTTTGATTAAGTGTTCCTCTTGATTCTTAAAGCTTGACGGATTTTCGTGTTTTTTGTAACCATTGAAGTCAGTTATTGAGTATGGCGGAATTTCCAGAAAGGTTATACGGTCATTTTTATAAATTTCCTGTTACAAAACTTTGAATTTTTCGGAAAACTAAGGATTTTCTTATCCCAGGATTAGATTACCTTAGCCGTATTTGGCACAACTTTTTGGAATTTTGGGTCCTCAATGCTATTCAACTTTGTACTTGTTTGGCTTTATAACTATTTTGATCTGAGCGTCACTGATGAGTCTTATGTAGACGAAACGCGCGTCTGGCGTATTAAATTATAATCCTGGTACCTTTGATAACTATTTACTTTACAGCCTGGATATGATTTCAGAAATTCTACTATTTCCTGATAACCCAAACAAAAAAAAGTTGAGGAACAAATCATGGTAACAAATGATAACCAAATCGTATGATTTCTTTATGATTTGAAAATGATAAAATTTCACATGCAAATGAGCTAACAAATCACAATAACAAATCACAAACAAATTGCTTCCAATTCATAAGCAAATCATAAACACATTGTCAAGAAATTGTTTTGAAATCATTAACAAATCAGAGGTAATTGCTTTCTTACTTCAAGCAAATCACAAACAAATTTGTTTCAAATTGTAAAGAAATTATAAACAAATTGTTATCAAATCTTTAACAAATCAGAAGTAAATCATATTCCTACCTCAAGCAAATCACAAACAAATTGTTTTCAAATTATGAAGAAATTATAAACAAATTGTTATCAAATCTTTAACAAATCAGAAGTAAATCATATTCCTACTTCAAGCAAATCACAAGCAAATCGTCAATAAATTGACATCAATCATCGATTCACAGATTAAATCATTTACATCTGGATCAAAAATCTGTTCTGCCCTGAGACCCTAAACTTTGAAGTGCACTTGTCTTCATTTTACCTTAGCTACTCCTCTGATTGTTAAGGGATTACTATTTCTGGTTGCCATGAGGGACGAATTGTTCCCTCTGTGAAAGGTTTCTCTCATTTCTCCCGAATTTGACTCTAACGAGATTTGACAACCACATGGGCAACCACGTTTAATAGAAGGTTGTCGAATAGGCGATGGGTCTTAGTCTGGGTCAAAATCTGCTAATGTAGCTTTGTCCCTACAGCCATAGACCTGGCCAGTAAACATCATGAAAAATTAAAACATAAAACTTGCCAGTGAATTTTGTCTGCTGACTCGGGAAGCTAGTCTTTGATTGCATGCCTCGATCTGTTTACACGTCTTTTACGCATTTTTATTTTGAAAATTTATCCTGCCAGTACAAAATTATTACGAGATACTTAAATGCACAGTTTCCGAGCTAACACCTTTGACATGTTTTAATTAAATGTGTGAAATAATAAGTTAATGACTAAGAAATTTACCACTGTCATCATTGATTGTATATCTTACTCTTCATCTTACAACCTTCTTTG
Source organism: Mytilus coruscus (assembly GCA_017311375.1). Classification (NCBI taxonomy): domain Eukaryota; kingdom Metazoa; phylum Mollusca; class Bivalvia; order Mytilida; family Mytilidae; genus Mytilus; species Mytilus coruscus. The sequence goes on along the minus strand of JAASAO010002447.1, from coordinate 3,826 downwards.
TTCAGTTAATGTAGAACAGTATTTGAAATTTGAATTTGATCTTAACCGGAAGTCAGAAATATAGACAATCCCAGAAAATAGCAAATCATCAATGAATCACACCATGATAGCTAACAAAGTTAACAAATCATTTTCAAATCATTTCCTATAATATTCCAAGTAAACAAATTATAACGAAACCACATAGTTTTAGCTAACAAAGTTAACAAATCTTTTTGAAATCATTTCATACGATATTCTAAGAAAACAAATCATAAAGAAATCACGCAAAAACAGAAACAAATTGCTTGCAAATCATACAATTGAAAGAAATCACAAAGAAATCAGTTTTGGGGAATTTGGCGAATTCTGATTTGTTTATAATTTCTTTAATGAATCGCAAGCAAATGGTACTAACAAATCGCAGAATCACGATTTGAAAGAGATTTGAAAGCAATTTGTTCATTTATTTTTCTTTTTGGGAAGTATTAGTGGTTTGCTGAACGATCTTAAATTGAAGGGCGGTACGATATCAGCAGGTTTAGAGTTTATTGAGAGTTAATTTACACTTTCATTTAGGTACTTTTTTGTAGATGTTTTTATTAAGAATTTTGGTTCTAAGTCTTATCTTTCAGTCTAAAACGAAAGTACACTTTCAGCTGTTTCATGTGTTTGAATTGCCCGTTTGAAGTCTGTAGACTGGTAGAATAGAGTAAATCGAGTTGACAAAAAGTAAGAAACACTTCCCAGTGGGCACTCGACGTTGTAACAACGTTGAAATTTGGTTGAAATTTGGTCGTGACGTTGATCGACCCAAATTGAACGTTGATCTAACGTCATGGTATTCAACGTTGACTTTACAACGTTGTTTCAACGTTGAATTTACGTCGTTAAAATCAACGTTTAAACAACAACGTTGATTCAACGTTGGGTTAACGTCAGTCAATCGCGACAGAAAAATCTCATTGTCAAAATTGAAGAGTACAGATATATTTGAAAAAAGGGGTAGACCGGATTGCATTGTTTATGCATGGAAAGGAGTTTTGGGCAAGGACAAGTGGTCAGGAGACATCACAAATAACAAATCGGCTTTTTCCAATTAATTTTTTTTGTTTATATTTTTGAAGTATCTTGAAAAAAAAACAATTCTAACCAATTATTAAGTAATTTGGGTTTGATGATTCTCTATATTTTGGGAGATCTCAAAACCTGTTCATGCTATTTTAATTATACGTATGATCTGTATAAATATGATATATTCTTAGTTTATATTTTTAAATCAAATCGATTTTTTAATTGCTTTCTTTCAATTAAATAAATTGGAGAATTTTTCAGTAAATTTATTCTAATTATTTTACCTATTGATATTTAATATATAAACTTAAAATATCATCGATGTACAATGTAATCATAATAATTGAGAAGTTTTAAATTTTCGCGGTTTTCAAGTTGAGTTCCGAATATTTTCTTTCGGATGCGCACGCAAGCACGCACCTCTTTTCAACATCCGTCTAGAAAAATTTGAAAATCATCCTCGAGAAATTATCGCACCAGACTGATGAACAAATAGTGAACAACTGCGTCTAAGGAATATAAAGACGAGAGAAGACGTTTCTGTATAAACCTCTTGATATTAGCGTAAGTATATTTTACAGTTAAATTAACTAAGAATCATAATATATACAAACACATTCAAATGATCAAATTATTTATCTGCATGTTTACGTTCACAGAAATTATGACAAGGTCTTATCTTACTGAATCTGATTCTGTTTCGTGTCAAAACAGTTTAATGATTTGGTTGTATATATGCTCTAATTAGCGAACTAACATAAAACATATCTAGCCATGTACAGAATCAGTAATATCAGAAGGGGGTATCGAATACTAGCCAATTCGTTCTAATACAACTCAATAAGGTGTGTCTGACACACATAGAAATGGTCTGCTCTTAATTACTGTTTTGGTCTTTTAGATTTTTCGTAAAATACCACTCATCTTTGATAGTTTCATCTGTATATGACCATTATGGTTATTGCAAAACACAGATCTGGTTAGAATTCATGCTTTGTCTTGTTATTGATGCAAGCTGGGACAATTGTTTCAAATGAACATGTTGTGTTCTATGATTTAAAATAATTGTTTTATAATTGGTAGAATTTGATAACATTTCCGGCTTTTAAAAGTACACAACTTTTATTATGTAATTCAAATTTATGTTATTTCTCTTCCATGCTTTCAGATGCTGTTCTTGTCTGCCACAAAGAGACACCAGAATCCAAAATACCTGAGCAGTGTGCAAGACATTTGAAGTGTGTCCCACAGAGAGCAGAAGGAGTTGCTAGGCCAAAAGAATAGATCTTTAAAATAAAATTAATTTTTCATTTTAAAAACCTCTTTTTTGTTAATTTCTATAGTTAATTTAGTGCCAGTAAACAAAAGGCAGTGACATTTATCAATACATTATTTGGTGCTACCGGTATGCATCTTTTTGTTCGTTTTACTCAATTGTATCGGTGTATAAGTTGGAAAACTTGATCAACCAGAATCAAACTAGTGTGCTGTAGTGAGTTTTACATGTTCCTTTGCTTTTAGAAATTGATGTGCTAGAAAAGAAAGCTTTGTTAATATTGAGATATTTCAAATTAAATCTTGATATTGTAACTGTCTCTCTCTTTGGTTTTGATTGTTATTGTCTACTATTCTCTTTTGGAGTTGTCTCTTGTTGAGAAAGGAACTGTTGATGGACATTCTAACTTGAAATAAAACTTGAAAGTGGCTTTTTATTTTATAATTCAGGTATCTTATTATTGTATTTGAACACGTGCCAATAAGGATTAATTTACACCCAAAACCATCACTTCAACCAACCTACAATTGACCTGACTACAACCTAACTCGACCTGATTTCAACCTAAACCCGACCTGATTTCAACCTCACTGGATCCGATTTCAACATGTTATCAACGTCAATACAACGTTGACACTGCAACGTTGATTCAACGTCAGAATTTCAACGTCATTACAACTTTCAAAACTAACCCAAGTTTCAACGTTGTAACAACGTTGAAGACTGACATGGATCAACGTTGATACAACGTTTTGTGCCTGCTGGGTTACTTGTTGATCTTTTGAGCATTGATGAATTCATTATATTATTTTCACCTGTTTTTATGCAGGCTTATTTATTTTGTTCACTTTTGTGCACAATATTATAATTTTTTTATTATTTCCTGCTTTGAAACACCTGCGTTTCACTTGATACGGTTCACTCAGTTAAACATTTTAAATCAATTGTTGTCAGATATCTATTGTTCCTTTATTGTCCATGCCAATCAATACAGTTTACCACACAAGGGGATGTTCTCAAAAATCTTTCCTAACTTTGTTTATTTATGCTACTTCTTCATGAAGTTACCTGTTTTAGACGAATGTAGGACAGAAAGTCACAGGACAAAAAGTCACAGACAAAAAGTCACGGACAAAAAGTCACAGGACAAAAAGTCACAATTCAGTTTTGAGATTATTTTTCTTTTAACAAGAAAACACTAATTTTAAAAATATTTTTATGTTTTTTTCTTGAACTATCATATATAAAGCAACTTTGTTATTAAAATTTATTCAATAAATATCAATACGGATCAAAAAATTGTTATGAAAACAAAATGTCAAAGTGGCTTGGTACTTAAATGGCTTCATGGTGCCAAGAAATATATCTTTTGAATGATTAAAATTAAATAAATTTTCATTTATCAAGGCTTATGAACAATTTCCTAAACTTAAAATTAATATATGTAATAAAAGAAAATATTTCAAGATCTTTCTCTTATTTTTCAAACAATTGTCA
>JAASAO010004073.1:0-18905 GCA_017311375.1 Mytilus coruscus | reverse complement strand
GTACATAGTTGGAACTTTCATTGTATTTGGTTCTGCTTGTAAAGAGGTAGCTAAAGTTTATGTTTGTTACAGATGTCATTTTCCGAAAATGGAGTCAGTTGGAATGTTGGTGAATTCGTGATTTCCTTTTGTAGAACATCAATGTAAAATTTACGTCAAACAATACTGATATTGTAAGCAGCCTTATCAGCCGGGACAAAAATATATTCCTTGGCGAGTTCTTTTAGCTTATGTTTGATACGGGAAATTGGGCTATATATATAACATATCTTTCTTAAATTCTCTGTTTATAAATTATAACTAGGAAATAAAGGTTCCTACGCCCCTTGGCAAAGTAGATATTAGATTTTTCAGGAAAATTGGAAATTAGGTGGATCTGGCTATTTTTTCAGGCAAAGTAGACATTAGGTGGATTTGGCTATTATTTTCAGGCAAAGTGGATCGACATTAGGTAGAATTGGCTATTATTTTCAGGCAAAGTGGACATTAGGTAAATTTGGCTATTATTTTCAGGCAAAGTGGACATTAGGTGGATTTGGCTATTATTTTCAGGCAAAAAGGACTTTAGGTGGATTTGGCTATTCTTTTCGGGCAAAGTGGACATTAATTGAATTGTTTCATTTTTTTCATGTCAGGGCCTTTTATAGCCGACTATATGGTATGGGGTTTTCTCATGTTTGAAGGCCGTACGGTTGCCTATCATTGCTTACATCCACTTCATTTGAATGTTTGTGGATAGTTGTCTCATTGGCAATCATACATCATCTCCTAATTTTTATAAGAATTCAGATCTTTAAACTTATTATCATATTAATCAGAAACGACTCATGAAAGTTTTTGCTCTCATTTAGAATAACAATATTTCTTTAATTTAGATAAACACAAAGCTAAAAACAAATTATGGGATCGTATAAAATGCTCGGACAGCATACCGGTATATAAAAATGATACTGATTCAATCAATACTAACAGAGCGGGTTAAATTTTACTCCAAGTTGTTTAGCATTGAGGGTTGGACGAAAATAGCGCAGAAAAACTCATCGGATGTATATTGACAGGAAACGGACGGATGATGATAGACAAAATATATAACGATAAATTGACGTTGATGAATGAACAAAGCTAAAAATCTTGAGAAAGTCTGCGGGAAGGGATGGGATTATATCGGAATGTTATTAAATATTTTGGGACCTTGTCAAAACGGATTTCACTGAAGTAGTTACGTAAGTATTTGACGACAATAAACTCAGTAAATCGCAATACCAGAGAATGTTAACTTTACTACGTAAGGGAGGGGAACGAGAATTAATGAAAAAAAACTAAAGGCCTTTAAGCTTGATGAATACGGATTATAAAATTATATCAAAGATGTTGGCAGAGCGTCTACAACCGTTGTTAAATTAAAATTATTCACCCGGATCAAAAAGGATTTGTAAAGGGGAGAAATATAAGTGATGGAAATAGACTTTTACAGATGATATAATTGAATATGTAGAAAATGAGGATATAAGTGATTAATTTTATTTCTAGACCAACAGCAAGCTTTTGATAGAGTCGAATGGGAATGACTGATAATGGATAATGGTTGATATTTTTGTTCGAGCATATTGTTTTTCTTAAATTGTTTTACATTTCATACCGATATAACATGTTACTTTTATTATTCTTCCCTTAGTTTATTTATTGCTTTGCATCACGGTGCGGAGCTATTAGTTTCAGTCGATATACACGTCATCTTGAAATAATTACTTATCACATATAGATTCTGATTGGTTGCTTTATGATGCGACTGAGATACAGCATCAGCTATTGGCTTAAATGAGATAAAGAATTACAGACTTTTCTCGTCTCTCGTCTCAGGATAAGACATCAAATGCCGGAAAATTAACTATGTGTATTTCAGTTCCGATCAACTGTCATTAATTCATATTCGTTTTATTATGCATATATTGCACACTGAAATTCAATGTTGAAATATCAATTATTAATACGTGTTTATTTTCTTTGTTAATCTGCAATATGCACGATTTGTTTTGCTAAACAATGTTCTTATACAATGTTTGCAAAAATGCATTATCTGTATTTATAACTTCTGCCAATCTAGGCACACCTCCCGAGTCGTGTCTATTTGTAATTATAAATGTATATACAAAAATTGATATTCCAAGTCTAAGACATCCATTTTATATCAATCAATATCTAAAAATACCACATTTCCAATACTAAATCAACAACCACATGCACACATATTACCTTAAATTAGGATAGAGCGAAGCAGTCCACAGCTTTTTAGAAAGCTCAAACTTGTTTTGTATTTACATTGTATCATAGGTCAAATTTATTTGTTCAGTGTATGTTCGTTGGTGTTAATATGTCCTTTGATTGAGTTAAGCTATTTCAGTTGATATTTTATAGTGTGTCTTTCTATGTTGTGATGTTACACTATTGTTTCAGAAAAAGGGTGAAGGTTTGGTACCATTAAAACGTTTAAACCCGCTGCATTTGTTTGCACCTGTCCTAAGTCAGGAATCTGATGTTCAGTAGTTGTCGTTTGTTGATATGGTTCATAAGTGTTTCTCGTTGCTCGTTTTTTCATATAGATCAGACCGTTGGTTTTCCCGTTTGAATGGGTTTACACTAGCAATTTTTGGGGCCCTTTATAGCTTACTGTTCGGTGAAGACCGTACTTTGACCTATACTGGTTTACTTTTATAAATTTTGACTTGGATGGAGAGTTGTCTCATTGGCACTCATACCACACCTTCTTATATCTATATAGAGGGCTTCAATTCTGGTAATAATTTTTGTAGCTGGACAAACATGCCATTTGAAAATGCCAACACTTGTATTAAAATTTCAAACAATTGGGTTTCTGTCTAAATCCTTTTCACCAAGCAGATCAATAAGACAATGATGTAATATAGCCCCCTTTTTATTCATAGTACAAGCGGAACCAAGGGCATGTGCCATTCGCGCAAATGTAGAAATACAGGGAATCAAAATACCAATGGAAAACCGCCATATTGAAACTAAATTATCAATGTTTGCAGACGATACGCAACTTATAAACAAATAAATCCGAACAATTGACTGAAAAAGCCTCTGAAATATTTGAAATATATGAAAAAGCCTCCGGTTCCAAAATTAACTTCGATAAAACAAAAGGTTTGTTTATTGGGAGGCTAAAAGGCAAAAAACCAAGGTTCCAAAAAAATCTAGATCAAGGATATTAACATAAAAGCTTTAGGGGTACAATATGGTTATAACATTATAACATTAATATAGATAAAGAAAAAATAAAGATAAAAAAAAAAAGATAAAAAAAATGTATTCACGTTTGGAAAATAAGAAATTTAACTTACAGAGGTTAAGTATTGATTATAAAAAAAATCGTAAGGGGTTCCGCTGAACCCTGTATCTCGCCTACGATTGTTGCTGTCAGTGTAAAAGTGTAATGTTGACTTAAAAAATGAGTACATTTTTTCAGTAAAATACAGAATAAAAAAAAAATTCAAACTTTTTCTGTTGATGCTTTTTCTTGATCTTGAAGATTAGCTTTTGTCCAACTTTCATAACAATCCATGAGGTTTACAAATTTATCATGTAAAAAAATTAAATACCTGACTGTCTGTAAATGTTAACTGTAAAAAACTAATTCCATTTATCAGAAAAATACTGAAAATGAAAAAAAAATCAAAGTGTGCTTCAGACATTATCTATTAACCATAAAAAAGCTTCTGCCAAAGTTTCATAAAATTCTATGAAGGTTTGACAAAGTAATTGATGTGTAACAAACTTTAACCCCATACTGTATCTACTTCTTAACTGTAAAAAAAAAGTCCATTTATCAGTAAAATATGGAAAAATGAAAATAAAATTTTTTAAAACTTTGCTCTGAATACTGAATTTTGGTCATTAACAAGCTTCTGTCCAAATTTCATAAAGTTCCATGAAGGTTTGACAAAGTTATTGATGACTGAAAACTTTAACCTCAGATTGAATCTGGATGTTAACTGTAAAAAAACAAAAATAAGTCCAATTAATAGAAAAATACGGGAAAAAATTTTGCTCTGGATACTGTAATTTGGACAAAAACAAGTTTCTGTCCTAATTTCATAAAATTCCATGAAGGTTTGACAAAGTTATTGATGACTGAAAAACTTTAACCTCAGACTGAATGTGAATGTAAACTGTAAAAAACTAAGTACATTTAACAGTAGAATACTGAAAAATGAAAATAAATATTTTAAAACATTTGCTCTGGATACTGTATTTTGGTCATAAACAAGCTTCTGTCCAATAAAATTCCATGAAGATTTGACAAAGCTATTGATGTCAAAAACAAATTTTAACCACAGACTGAACCTAAATGTTGACGCCGACGCCGATGACGAATTCTTAGAGACGTTGAAAGATACTGGTGTTACTTCGAAAAAACGTCCGTTCCCTATTCTAAAACATATTTCAGTATTAATATAAAAATGTACTGCTAACATGCGATATGTCAAAATAAAGCTTGTTCTGTAGTGCAATGATAAATTTAGGAGAAATAATAGTCACAAGCTCGTGAAAATTGCAATTTGTGTCCTGTCCTGCGTTACATTTTGCATGCTATTGTTCAACATAAAACGAGTGTAGTGAGTTCTTTTTTACCGCGTAATAGTTCCATTTTATTTCTCCGTTCGTAAACGCCATAACACCTTCATAGCGCAATATATGTTTTCCCTTCAAAGGCGATTGGAGTAGAAAATATGGGAATCAGATGACACACAATGTCTGTCCCACATCAGTTAATTTTGCGAAATTTAACGTTTTATTAAATTTGGAGAAAAAATTGCTTAATCGAAAATTATCGCAAGTATGATGTTTTTATACCAACTAAATGTACATTTACTATAATTTATGAAACTCGTATCACGATATTTGTATGAAATATATAGATGTCCAAAGAATTTTCCCCTTAACATAAAATGTACGTTGCTGTGTTACATGTGTATTCTCAGTGCCAGAAAACTTGCATTCAACAAGATATATGATTCAAATTTGCACAAGACTTGAAAAGTACAAATACTCATATACGTATTGGTACATATATGTTGATAGTGAGCTACTGAATAAAAAAGATATTAATAAACAGTTGTGTCCAATCTAAATTCAAATTGTGTAAATGTCCACTCCCCCCTCCCCCCCCCCCCACACACACTTTTGAACGTCGAGACGCGTGAATGCCACAGTATACATACAGCACTGGTGTTAATACAAATACATGAAGTACAAAAAACTTCCTAAGTTTAGAAAAATTAAAACAATGACTCCACTTGTGAAACCATTTTTATGTTTTACATGTGATGTTTGTGATGAAAAATCCTCGGAGTATGCTTAAGGATGTTCGCTTCTCTTGTTTTTGAATTTTTGCCAGATATTCGGAAGCCTCTGGTTTTATCCATTTTGTGCCATTAAAAAATTTTGCGCACTAACCCCAACTTTTCTTTTCATAATATTTTTACATATAGTTAACAAAGCCATATTTGAAAATCTTATAAAATCCTTGTTATTTTTTCATAGTTTTTTAAAGAAACGAGGTGCCAATGTTAAATGTAAGACAAATCTAGAGAGAATCATTTCCCGCCAAATTTTCAATGGCTTATATCTCGAAAACAAGCACATGAACCCTTAATTTTTTTATGCTTTTTTAGTTCCTTTATTTCTATACTATCAATTAATAACAGTCTTTTAAAAAGCTTGTTATTTTGTAACAGAGTTTCGAACATCCTTTAATCAACTCAGATTTGGTATAACCCGTATTCACACCAAGGAAAGATGCAAACTTGTACCAAGTAAAACTTTTATGTCATTTGATCTCTGGTGGAGAGTTGTCTCATTGGCAATCATACCACATCTTTCTTATCTTTATAAAACGGCCATTATACCTGCTGCATCGGTTGCTCTTATCTGTTTCGAAATTGACGGAAACAAAGACTTTTTGTTACCAGTGTCATAACGTTTAGATATTTTAGAAAGTCTTAATGATTACATGTAGATCATGACCAAAGTCTGTAAATAGCGTATCATATTTCAAATATTATACAATTGCTGTATTTAAAGAAAGAAACGTTAAATAAATGTTCTGCAGCAAATCTGTTCTTAACGTTTCTTAAAAATAAAAATGTGGTAAGCTTGTTACGGTAAGTGACACCAGTATCTTGCGACGTCTCTAATGATCGCTTTACCTCGCTTTCGCGACATAAATGTCGCAGGCTCGACAAACCAGTTAATACCTAATTTTTACTCAAAACTCCTGTCCTGCCTATTTTTTTTCAAATTTCATCCTAGCCCCCCCCCCATAAAAATCAAATGGTAGCTCCCTAACAACACTACAAAATGGAAAGTGAAACCTTGAGGTTTGATCTTCCCTTCCTTTACCAAGAGTCATATCGCCAAAATAAAAGATGTTTGGAATATCGGAACGGAAACCTATAGTTATAAAATGATATTTAATAAACTAATAGATAAAGTAATTGGATATGCGAATCTAATGTAATAAAGAAATCAAACTGATTAAGATTTGATTAATGAACTAAGAAGCGCCATTAGTAATCCAACAAATTTGAAGCACATGAAAATCAAGAATAACAAAATATATGATATGGAAAGAAAATTTATTCCCCCCAGAAAAAATTCTATTTAAAAATCATTACAAAAAATACTAAATAAATGTACTAGTATATAAATAACATGTAGCTGAGAGGGTGATAGAGCAGATTGTTACCCCGAGAAAACATTGTCAACCGCGGCGAAGCCAAAGGTTGACAATGTCTTTTCGAGGGGTAACAATCTGCTCTATCACCCTCTCAGCTATGTGTTACTTACTTAATTATACTTCATGTTTTGTGATTACTCATTATTAAATTTCAAATTCAAAGTAATAAACTATTACGTCTTGTACATAACAACCATCCCTAATTAGTAAAGCGCACAATTGATCAAGCGTCTCCGTGAAGGGTAATTATGGGCCGGCACTAAGCCGGTCCATTATATGATATGGGTTTGAGATTGTTACATGCGTTTCTGCGGATCTATATTTTTATTTTCTGCGGTATATGAAAATTAAAGATTTTAAGTAATTGAAATAAATATATTTTTTTATTAATTTTTATATAAGAAGAAGATGCCAAATATTTATAACAATGAATGTTCATTGTTTTATTATGCACAGAATGCGTAACCCGTATTTGGGGATTTCCCAAACCAGGCTATTTTTAGAAATGTAAACAAGGTACCAAGTTCTTACAACAACTCGTCGTCGGAACATGGGAAATGATTTATAGGTTGCGTTTTTTTTTCTCAAAACAGTTATTTTATATTCTATTTTGATTATTATATATACTGTTTTCATCATTTAGAAAAATAATCATAATAAAGATATCTTTACTTTCAACGTAAACGATCTCGGGAGTTTTTATAGGTAACATTTTTCTGTAACTGAAATTGATTTTCAAACCTCTCAAATATCCACTTGGTGTTTGTTAATACTTTGCAATTTTACAGAACAACCAAACAGATTGCAATGAAAACATTTTGTCAAGGATTTTTCAGTTGTTACGAAGAGAATAATTTGCTATACTGTCTGAAGCTTTCTGATTTTTAGTTGTAGTATGTAGTAGTTTTTAAGCTTATAAGTCTGTCGTATACCCAATGAAAATATGAAGGGATATGGAGTAAATGTACATAGACAATATTAATATCAATAACCCAAATATGGAACGTTTTTATTGTTGTCCTTCATCTTCAAGTCACCATGAGGTATTCAACGATGATCAATTTTTCTCATAACTGGTAGTAAGTTTGAGCAGAATTCATGGTTAAATATCATACAAAGCTACATTCCTATTTTAATGACTGTTTGTTGATACTTTTAAATTTCACCAAAACCAAATAGAAATGAAAACATTCTGTCCAGGATTTCTCAACCTTTACTGAGAGGAATAATTTGACATTTGTTTGCTTTATGATTTAAATTTTTTTGTCAAACGAAGTTCGGGAAGGGATTTAGTGTTTCATCTGTCCGTCACAAAGTTGAAGTCCATCTATCTGTGGAAGTATAAGTCATAGTTCTTGAGATTTGGTTCATAGATGCATCTCGAATAACCAAGGGGTCCTGATAAGAATAAGGTAATCTTGACCTACATTTCACAAATGAGTGACTGATTAAAGTTTGCGTTAGAGTCCATATCTGAGATACAACTCATAGAGATTTTGTCAGTAGATGCGTCTGTAATAGTCAGAATCGGGGTCCTAAAAAATATGTCATCTTGACATAAAATTCATGGATGAGTAAATGAGGTGAAAGGCTGCGTTTCATTTTAAGTCATTAACACATGACATGGGTAAAATCTCTTTGTTCTTACTGTGCTATAATCTGGATAATGCACAGCAAAGGTGTGCATTAACTACCTCAGATATACTGCACAGTTCAAAAGTACTCTAACCTTTAGGGGGCGGACCCTGGATTTTGAAAGGTGTGTAATTCAATAAAGTGAGAAAAAACTATCACCGAGTGTAGCGAGACTAAAAACAATTTTTGACGATTTTATGCTAAAACATGATATGTTTTCCAATCAAAGGGTGGGACTTACAATATTTTGTGTTCAATGTAAATCTTAAATGAGGGTTTCACAGTCAAACCGAATAAGAATTATTTTTTGTAATTTCTGTATTTTGGAATATCCAAATAAATAAAATATGATTTGGATTAGTTTTGTGCTCAATGGATTTTATTACGACTATTTAGATATGTTTGCCTTTTAGTGACTATTTTAGGATAGAATTTAATGCGGATTATATTTATGGGAAAAAGGGGGGTAAGCTGCAGATCAATCAGACTTTGTTTATATGCGACATGTTTTCAAAAATAAATACAGTAGAAAAAAAATTGGAGGGAGAAGGGGAAGTTAAAGATTAGGAAGAGAAACTTTTGTTTTCCAGTTTACTTAATATTTTAAATTTAGGTACATCTCTCCTTGGTTCATCTCCCTCTAAGCATATTATTGTGGAAAAGAATGACAATTAATCTAAACTCAATAACTCTTTCAGTTTTGATTTTTCTTACACATTTAAAAATTACACCAAACGGAACTAAAACTGTAGGAGGTGTAGATTATACGTCAATAAGGGAGGTACCATTTGATTTTTATGTGGGGGCTATGATGAAATTTGAAAAAAAGTAGGACAGGAGTTTTTGGTAATAAAAAAGGCAGGATGAGATACTGAAAAAAAGGGCAGGATGACAATTTATGTAAAAAAAAATCAGGATAAACTAAAAAAAAAGAAGGCAGGACCGAACAGAGTGAAAGATATCCCCCCCACCAAATCAAATCAATCTAATCAAATGGTAGCTCCTTAAGACAGTGCACTCAATAATAAATAAAAACAAATTAAGGACATATATACTTATAGTTTTCAACAACAGACAGGCGTCTACACGATATCGTCACTCATCTATATAAAAATTGAGAACTTGATATTCAGTTTAACAGAAACGATAAAATAAAATCTACCATTAAATCGCAATTCTCCAAATAATGTAACAATTTAGGAAGAAGCCTAAATTTAAAAAAAAAAATAAATACATGTACATACCAACCTTCAACTACATAAAAGCGTATTTCCCCCATTCTTTACCCTATAAGAACTTTCATAAGAGGCGCTGACTGCGGAATATCGTACACATATTTTCAAAATGTTCACGTAAATTGATGACGTCATGTGTTAAAACAGTTATTGGCCAATCAAATCGGTATATATAATTTAATCTGCACGCTCAGGATGACCCTTTAACCCGAACTCCTACATCGTTCGGGTTAATTAGGGTCACCTGAGCTGTGCAGATTAAATGATATATACCGACTTGCTTGGTCAATAACTATAACATATCTGAGATGAGGAATACAAATATTTTGTCAGTAGATGCAACTTTTACAGTCACGAGTTTCAAAATCAAGTCTTTTAAATGAATTAGATGATACTCCATTTAATCAACTGCACTTAAAAGATATTCGATTTCATCGACTGCACAATTACGGTATATTTTATAGCATTATCATAACTAATTGGATTGGACCAGTTCCAGCAATTGAGGATTAAAGTCAACTCAATATACAGATTGTTTATATAATACTTTGCACTTTTTTTACACCAAAAAACTCCATATTTCCGGTCCAAAAATTTGGTGCGTGCACCAATTAACTCTCTTGTGAGTATTTGTCATGGGATAGAGTAAATTATCTCCCTCGTATTAACTAATCAAAATTCCGCATTTTGACATGAAGTATAATTATGCAAAATGTGAAATTAAATGGAATAGAACATTTTATACGGAACAAGACTGGCAATCAGTTTAGAAAAAGCTTCACAAGCTGCTGTATCAAACAATATTTTTCAAAATTCCAATGAAAATCACTACATAATATACTCTATACTGAGTTTAAATTGTACCAAATGCGGAAGTCCGATGTCCGATTTAACTTATGTGGCAAACTTTTTGAAACCCAAGAGCATCTGGCTATTATTGTTATTTATTGTTAAATTCAAAACATCATTGAAGAAATAAAAAAATTGCTATCTCTGTGCATAGATATAACGCGTAACTTTGATGTTCAAAACATGATTATTGGCTTTAATCAATTTCTTGATTAAACGCAAATAAATATTGGAAATATTATAGTTTTTTTCGGGAAAATTTAGTATTTGGAAAGGCCGGAAGTCAAAAGCCCGTAATTTCAGCAAAAATCAGCGGAGCGGACCCAAACGTAAACTTGATCTGTAACTCATCATAGTAGACTCACATACTAAAAATCAGCTCAATATGTGGGGGCGTTTAGAAAAAAGTCCGTATAACTGTTATTTTCACCTAATTTTAAAGTCCAAAGTCTGTAATTTCGGCAAAAATCAATGGAGCGGAACCAAACGTAAACTATGTGAGTCTACTATGATGAGTTACAGATCGAATAAAAATCAGTTATTATGTGAAGGCGTTTAGAAAAAAATCCGTATAACTGTTCGTTGCGGAAAGACGGAATGACGGAATGACAGAATGACGGAATGACGGATAATGGTACTAAAACTATATGGCCCCGACAACTTTGTTGTAAAAATCTTATTCAGAATAGACAAACTTTACCGTTTATCTCAAATATTGTAACTTCTATTAATAGTCAAATTTGCTTATTCTTTGCTCATTTTGTATATATATATACCTTTTATGAATTAACTTGTGCCTCGGTATTATAGTTATCATTTGAATACAAAAGGCACACTTTGAACTAGTGTATTGTTTACACCTTCATTTACCAACAATCACCATTATTCATATAAGTTAATTTTATAGTTAACTAGAACACACCCGCGACATCGCGTATCCGTGACTGAATTAAAGTACCTATGCCTTATTTTAGCCTGGATTTTTAGTTTTGTATTGTCATGTGATAAAGTCATGCTCATTTGTAAGGTGCACAGTTTTCTCTGCTTTCAAAATCTTTCTGTTTGAACCCGTCCTGGTTTTCTTACTTCAATAAACTTACCTTACTATAAACTAAATTTAATTATTTAACTAATTAACCAAATAAATAGTGGTATTGAGGTGGAAGAAAACAGACTTGTTACTAGTGTACTGTAGTGTAACATAGATGTAAAGCAACTACTGGAAGAATTCCTGGTTCTCCTGATAGAGGAGGGATTTACAGAAGGTAACAGGTAACTTCAACCAACCAGAGGCTCTAAAGAGCCCGTGTCGCTCACCTTGGTCTATATGCATATTCAACAAAGGACACTCTCCAACATTGTAGACGAGAATAGAATTAATGACAAAAATCTCTGTTTTTTTTTTTATCTTATATTGCTGATCATTGAAGTCTGTTTAGTTTCTCTCTATCTTATTTAGCTTTTGCTCCAAACACAAAAGAGGGTAAAAAAAAATCCTAATTTAAGGGCAATAACTCCTATCAAGAGTAACAGTCTACTAATCATATCGGCAAAATTTGACTTGTTAGTAGGTCTTGTCTTACTTATCATTTTTTAATAATTATGTTTCTATCTATCTATTATAATTTTATCATATAAGGCAAAACGCAAAAAAAAAAATGGTAAAAATCGTCATTTAAGGGCAATAACTTCAATAAGGATTCTTCGGACAATTTTCGCCATTTGTCTTAATTGTAGATCTTGTCTTGCTGATCATTTTTGTTTATTTAAGTTACTTTCTATCTATTTTAAGTTTTAAGATATAAAACAAAAACACAAAAAAAATTGAACAAATCGTCATCAAAGGGCAATAACTCTGATAAGGAGTCAACTGACGATTTCAACCATAAGACTTATTTGTAGAACTTGTCCTTCTGATCATTTGAGCTTTCTCTATCTATTATAGTTTTCAAGATAATAGGCAAAAATGAAAAAAGTGGTAAATTTGTCATTCAAGGGCAATAACTCCTACAGGAAATCGTCTGACAGTTTTGACGTAAATGGACAATTGGTAGAGCTCAACATTCTGAACAATTTTAACCGGTTCAGATTTCCTCTATTTATAACGGTTATCAGAATAATAGACAAAACTTGCATTTTACCCGATATGTTCTATTTTAGCCATATCGGCCATCTTTGTTGGCAGGTGGGGTTATCGGACACATTTGTAAACTAAATACCCTAATGATGATTGTGGCCACGTTTGATTCTATTTGGCCTAGTAGTTTCAGAGGAGAAGATTTTTGTAAAAGATTACAAAAATTTACGAAAAATTGTTAAAAATTGACTATAAAGGGCAATAACTCCTTAAGGGGTCAATTGACAATTTTGGTCATGTTAACTTATTTGTAGATCTTACTTTGCTGAACATTATTGCAGTTTACAGTATATCTCTATCTATAATAATATTCAAAATAATAACCAAAAACTGCAAAATGTCCTTAAAATTATCAGTTCAGGGGCAGCAACCCAATAACTGGTTGTCTGATTCGTCTGAAAATTTCAGGGCAGATAGATCTTGACCTGATGAACATTTTTACTCTGTCAGATTTACTCTAAATGCTTTAGTTTCAGAGATATAAGCAAAAAACTGCATTTTACCCCTGTTCTATTTTTAGCCATGTCGGCCATGTTGGTTGGCAGGCGGGGTCATCGGACATATTTTTATTAATTAAATATCCTAATGATGATTGTGGCCAAGTTTGGTTAAATTTGGCCCAGTAGTTTCAGAGGAGAAGATTTTTGTAAAAGTTAACAGACGACGACGGACGACGGACGCCAAGTGATGAGAAAAGCTCACTTGGCCCTTTGGGCCAGGTGAGCTAAAAACTACATATGACATATAATATTGGTATCGGTATCGGATTCGACCCGGAACCTGTTTATCATTGGTAATATTAATTATGTGGAAAACAAAAGGGCCTGGAATGGTGTAACTTTTAAACAACATCATTGTCCTATATTAGTTATATATAAAGTTGAATTCTTTGATTCGTCGTTTTTACGTCATGCTGGCTAACAACTTGGACCTCGTTATTTTAGTAGTATAGATATTTTATACATATTTATCATTACATACTATGTAATTGTATTACTCTTTTTATTATAGTATTTTACTCACCACAGATTGTGTTTCTTTATAAGTGCACAAACATTTATTTCACAAATAATCCTTCATCGAAAATTCTAAAGTGTTTCTAATGGCATTTAACCGGGAACACAATTTAAATTACAAAAATTTCATAATTGGTTGTCTTTTATTTACAAGAGATAGGATTTGAACTTTAAACAGTGCAAATGGTTAGAAAGAACAAAAATAACAGTTATATATATTTTTATTATTGTATTTAAAAAGATAAATTTATATTAAAATACAAGATTATAAGGTGTGTAGAATACAGTAACTAATTGAAAACAGATGCTGGTTTTTATATTGAATATATTATGTAGAGTATTTTTTTTTTTCACCCATTTATATTTCCCCTGGCAAATGATATTTGTAAACAAGTACTATCTTTAAAAAAGATATCTGACGCGTTCAGATGTGAGCATAGAGTTTAAAACAAATCATGAATCTTTGTCACGTTTTTTTTAATCATAGTTAAAAAAAATTGCACATAATTTGACGACAAAAGGCTGACGATTCTTAAGGTTGAGTATATGCGCTTTTCTCTAAAGAATTAAAACCTATACTGCATGGTACTTAACTAAATGTATATATATAGGCATTTTGCAGAGATAAAGAAGTACCTATATCTGTGAAATAGATATAAACATGAGATATAAGTAGGTTACAATCTGTAATGAATAACAAACTTATAACAGTTTAGATCCATGAAGAAATGGCAATTATTACTATACGTCAAGAACAACTTTAACAATTAGAGATACAACCTATTTCGGTGTGTATATCGGGGACGGACGGACGGACGCCACAGAGAGACGATATACTACAGCTTTTGGCAAGTAATTAAATTTGCGATATATGTATTTAGACATTCTTTATTTCAAGTATAATATTTTGTACTGTTTGAGATTATTATTACGACTTGGAAGTTTAAGCTATTAATAGCCTAATTGACCTGGGTCAATGTAGATCTTATGAACCTGTCAATGATATTTACCTACTCATGTATTAAAGGCTAAGCCTGCAAAATCCAAACAATTTGACAGTTGTGATAATGACACCTCCTTTACCTGAATTTATTTTTATTTATCTGGATAATTTTGATTTTATGTCCGTAATGTTTTCCCTTTTATTGTAGCATATATCTTTTTTTGTTGGTTTTTGTTCAATTCCTTTATTTCGTCCAATCAGAGTAAAGATTTGTAACATCATGCATGCCGTTACCATATAAATGGGTCACAACTGAAATTATACTTACTGCGTCAGAGAAAAGCATGAACCCCTGAGGGCGTTCACGCTTATATATTGGTGAGTTTTGGAAGTGTCTATGGGCCATTCGATATCCTCGGAATCAAGATTCTCGAAACGTCTCGAAAATTTTCGATCATTTGTACACGGGTAGTTATCTATGTCTTTGATACGGTCCCTCTATGGATAGACTACCACATGACATTTTATATTTCAACAATGAAAGTTCATTTGTAGATTGGAAAGTAAAACAATAAAGACTAGGTTGCAGTCAAAAAATCATTTATATGTTAGAACCTATTTGCCTTTTGACAAAACATATATGTTTTTAATAATGTGAATGTTTATCAAATATCAACAATGATAACGCAATTATATAATTCATGCTTTGAGACTGTCCCTGTACGCGTTGTGTGTGTAGTATTTAATACAGCGTGCTGTTGTGCATTGTGTCAATAAACCTGGGAATAGTTTATTGAATATAATGTCCCAGAATAAACTGATTATTTCTGAACGTTTGTCATTTTATATTTTGTATTTCAATCAAAATATGGAAAAATGTCGGAAAGCATGAAGAAAATTAAGAAAATGATATTTCTGATTTTTTTTTTTGATTTTTGGTGTTTTAACGCCACTTTTAAGCACCGCTTTTGGGCTATTTCGTGGCGGCCAGTTTTTATTGGTGGAGGAAGCCGGAGTGCCCGGAGAAAACCACCGACCTTCGATAGGAAAACTGACAATCCTAGTCAATTAAGATTGGAGTCGAGTGCACCCGCACGAGCGGGGTTCGAACTCACAACCTCAGTGTTGACTGGCTAGTGATTACAGTAGTAACTACTTAGACCACTCGGCCACCGAGGCCCCCAATGATAATTCTGCTAAAAATATTTATCTTTGGTCGGAAACGCAGTGGTTGGAAAGCAGAAAGATAAAAAATAAAAGGATTTTCTGTCAAAAATTTCTAATTTCATTAATAGATACTACCAGACCAAGAGAATATTAATTATTAAGTTTAAACTGAGACTGAATTTATTTTTAATAGAATATAATTAAAATTATCATATATACGTGCATTATGTCTCACAGGTTTGAACAGTCATTACATTTATGAAAATTATATGCAACGTATAAGCACCAATGAGCAGGGATGCGTACCCAAAGTAAGCTAAATATCTAAATTTTAAACGGTCGTAAATTAAAAAAATACTTGCATGGTTTCAATTCACAGGGATTTTAAATCCTTGCATCTCACAAAAAACGTAATTACTATTTTACAATGATCATAACAAAATTTAATTACTATCATAATGTCAATCATTTTATACTGTTTTAGTATGGATTTTAAGTCTCTGCTTATATTTTGTATAGCAATATATACATATAGTGGAATGTTAGACTTTAAAAAGAGATTGATTTGATAAATAAAATATCCATCCGTAAATACTTGACGTTTGTGTTTATTGATATTATATTCTAAATTTTCGGAAAAAATTCATTAACAGGAATGTATGTTAATTCTAAAATTCCAAACTTTTATCTATTTGCTTGTTTTAATAGTTCAGCCTTATAGCATCTAAATATTTGTACTATGGTAAGATTTTGAAAATTGTATTCATTATGTTGACCAGCTACCCTACACGTCTTGATTCATTCACATTATACATCACCCTGTTCACACGCACACTATCGGTTTGCGTTCTCAAAACACTTTGAGGTAGGTAGTTTGACAGCCGAATTCAACTATTAGATTAATATATGTGATGACGCAAATGCGTATTCTTATCCATAGTATCAGTGCGTATGCTTGCTTTCTATTTACTATTTCTTGCGCAAAAATCCCACGTGTATGTAAAATATATTCCTCAAAACCAAGTTTTCCTGTAGAATATTTGGATTGGTTTAAGTAAAATCAGGAAATCCTTAAAATTTGAGATGTTTTATGAGACCAAAATAAGTCTCTATATAAGAGGTCCCAATGAAGCTAGTGTGTTACTCTCAACAAAAAATATACGAAACCTTCTTATAAGTTGCATGTCACAGGGTTTCACTTCACATGGAAATATCTATACAATATCTACCATGAGCACAGACAGCTTCAATCACGCGTTGAGAATAATTGAAGACATCCAGGAAACAAAATATGAAGATATGATAGATAAAATAAATGCATCCGAATTATAAAGCAAACTGAGTGCTTAAATTATATTGCGATTGGTTTGTGCAATTTGAATTAGACATCCGGTTTGTAGAAACTGGGATTTGCAAAAGGTTATGAAAAAATGATGTACACTCCCAAGTAATAAATAAAAAAGTCGAGCCTTAAAATGTATATTCAAAAAGAAGCTGTATATATACACTTTTCTTTTCAAGACTATCCAACATTGCTTTCAATTGACTTGTGCAAGAATCTACACACAATTACATATTTTTAAAAAAGGTGTTTTAGCATCATCATTATCTTATTCTATTCACAGTCAATTATTTCAATTCAAAAGCAAACAAAAAATCAGCAACATTTTTTTGGTGACCAGTCAGCGGTCTTGTGTTCACGTGTTGCTTTTCTTTTTTTAAAGAAAGCAACTTGTTATAATAGTTTGTTCTTTTGTTGTGCTGTTACATCACTGTCCCAGGTTAGGGGGAGGGTTGAGCGCTCACAAACATGTTTTCCATTCTCAATATTATTAATTCCGCCACATTCTGTATGTGTCCCAAGTCAGGAGACTTTAGTTCAGTGGTTGTCGTTTGTTCATGTCTGTCATATTTGTTTTTCGTAAATTGATTTGTTATAAATTCAACAATTTTTTTCACAATTGAATTGTTTCATATTTTTCTTGTCGGGGCCTTTTAAAGCCGACTATACGGTATTGGTTTTTCTCATTGTTGAAGGCCGTACGATTGCCTATAATTGCTTACATCCACTTTATTTGAACTTTGGTGGATAGTTGTCTCATAAGCAATCATACCTCATCTCCTTATTTTTATATAAATGGTTACTAGGTTATTTTGTATCAAATAAGGGTGGTTGCTTAGCACTTTTAACAAGAACTTGACTTCTTACTGTTGACCTGTAAACAGAACAGTGGCTTTAATCATCCAGGACATTTTCCTCACGTTTTGTTTGCTTCTTTCTATTATATTTTCTTACAAAATCCAATTTATATAGCAAGGTCAAAGGTCAATGTCATTTAATGCTCAATAGTTTTCAAATCTTAATCATTCAATAGTAATAACTGTTTTCGCCTTATCTTAATAACATGGTCGAATTTCTGAAGAAAATGACACATTTTGGTTTCCATAGCAACCATCCTATAGCACCCTGAATCCACAATATTTGGTTGTAAAATATTGACTAGAAACATTGATACTTTATATTCATTACCACAACTTAAATGGAGGTGGATTCAAAACTGTATGCTTTGTTCATGCAAAATGTGTATAATTTGCCCTTACAAATGCAATGAAAAATGACCTCTACTTCTGCGGTTGTGACAATATTCAGCCAAAATATTATTTATATATGACATTGATGTTATGTTTGTTAAGTATCATGTTTCTATTATATTAACAAATATCTTTTAAAAAACCTGTTTTTGTTTCAGAATGCCTGCAAAGTAGTTGTTTTATCAAAGCTAAACTCCCAAAAATGTACGGGAAAACTCATTGACTTAAGTGCCATGGCAACCGTGGCATAGCAACACTTTGGGATGCATTTTACTTACTTTTTCACGTAATTATACAGTCAGACTAAGTTTCAGAAAAATAGGTGACTATGTGTGCCGATCCCCAATATGAAATAGTTGGAGGTTACAGAAAATTGCTCTTAAATATTGAATGAATCGAAAATTGCCAGTCATCGTTGTTCACATTCTAATTTATTATGTGTTAAAAAAAATGTGTAAGCATGCAATTCATTCCCGTTAAACTTTTCAAATTCCATTCAGAAATTAAAAAACAGCAGTTTATCAACATTTTAATAATGATACAAAACACAATGTATTATAAATAAATATAA